>CM033646.1:164908379-165101833 GCA_019512145.1 Engystomops pustulosus | reverse complement strand
TCTTGTACATAGGGGGCAGTATTATAGTAGTTATATTCCTGTACATAGGGGGCAGTATTATAGTAGTTATATCCCTGTACATAGGGGGTAGTATTATAGTAGTTATATTCTTGTACATAGGGGGCAGTATTATAGTAGTTATATTCTTGTACATAGGGGGTAGTATTATAGTAGTTATATTCCTGTACATAGGGGGCAGGACTATTGTAGTACTCTTATTGCCCATGGGAGGGCAAGTATTATGAGAGAAACCAAATGGTTTAGCTGCCAGAAATGTTGGGTATTTTGCTCATATAACAGTATACACTTATAATAAGATATAGGGTGGGGGTGAATATATATAATAAGTGATGTGTTGTGCAGCCGTTTTCCTCCTAAAAACTCAGTTACATTTATAACATTCCTGTCGGGCCGCTCCCTTTCATGTCTTCATGAGCTCGGACTTTCCTGTATAGCAACATTCCACTATTCTTCCTGGGGATATAGTGGTGGGGGGCTGGGGGTTATATAGGGGGCGCTATGCTCATAGTTTTGGTGGACGGTGGATAGTACGGCGCTGCACCTGTAGAGGTAATTTTACTTTCAGATCCATAGTGGGGGGGGGGGGGGGGGGAAGCAGACATGGCGGTCTACAAGAAGTCTAATAATCATTCTCTTCTCTAGACACCTACTCACCAGAACTACAACATTGCCAAAGATGATGACCGCCTGGAGGCCGCCTTTACCCTTGTCCGCCATCTCGGGACGTTACCTGTGAGAGACACAACCACATTAGTCAGTCATTCCTAGAATACCGCACACAGTTCCCATATCTTAGTCATATAGAGTGTTCCTGGACAACCTCGAGGGGCCTATACATTATAGAATTACTACAAATCTTATAGGTAACTAGAGCTAAAAATGTGACCTGCTGACACCACTAGAGGGAGCCCTCAGCATCCCGGTCTACATGGAACTCAATGTTCAAACTGATCCTGGAAAATGTGTTTTGTGTAATCTGGAAAACCTTTGGGGGAGGCAGAAAAAAAAAAAAAAAAAAAAAAAAAATCATACCCTACTGCCACCTTGGCCAACAAGAAGTCCATAGAGTTGGGGGCAATAACCAAAACCATTCTATAGGTGCCCACAGACCTGCTACATGTGCCTTGTACCCAATGTCAGGCCATTCCCGTCTTCTATATGAGGCGCCTGTAACCCCTTCCCCAGAATTAGCACCTACCACCGGCACATGCACCCTAAGGTGACAGCTACGCCCTTCTCTAGGTTCAGTCTATGGACCCCCTATAGTACTCAGAGAGAACCATGGTTTATATCCGGAGTCAGAACATATTTAATACTCTGTAGAGCTGAGGGTTTGTTACACTTGTGTTGAGGCTAAACAATCCTGTGATGTAAACAGATGATACAATAGAGAAGTATTACAGACACAATGTAACAATTAGCTGCGGGTATTGGCACAGGACACAAGGTTTTGCCTTCAGACATTGAGGAATTTTCCAAATTTGTAGCAAATCTGTGATAAAAGTAGAATGTAGGAAATATTTGTACATCTGATACTTTATATTCACACATCAAAACTAATCTCTGAGAAAAAAAACTGCAGCGCAATGTGAACACGGAGCAAAGAGACGGCAGACTGTACCAGGGTTAGCTCCTTACCTGCTACACATCAGCACCACAGGACAAACCCAACAAGCTGCAATACACAGAGAGATGTAGCAGAGTGGAGATTCTCACTGTGTTATCTGTAGTGTTACATAGGACTGCAGGACACATCTACTACATGATCTGTACTCAGAGAGTTATCACTGTGTTATCTGTGGTGTTACATAGGACTGCAGGTCACTACATGATCTGTACTCAGAGAGATATCACTGTGTTATCTGTGGTGTTACATAGGACTGCAGGACACACCTACTACATGATCTGTACTCAGAGATATCACTGTGTTATCTGTGGTGTTACATAGGACTGCAGGACACATCTACTACATGATTTGTACTCAGAGAGATATCACTGTGTTATCTGTGGTGTTACATAGGACTGCAGGACACACCTACTACATGATCTGTACTAGAGATATCACTGTGTTATCTGTGATGTTACATAGGACTGCAGGACACATCTACTACATGATCTGTACTAGAGAGATCACTGTGTTATCTGTGATGTGACATAGGACTGCAGGTCACATCTACTACATGATCTGTACTAGAGATATCACTGTGTTATCTGTGATGTTACATAGGACTGCAGGACACATCTACTACATGATCTGTACTCAGAGAGATATCACTGTGTTATCTGTGGTGTTACATAGGACTGCAGGACACATCTACTACATGATCTGTACTCAGAGAGATATCACTGTGTTATCTGTAGTGTTACATAGGACTGCAGGACACATCTACTACATGATCTGTACTAGAGAGATCACTGTGTTATCTGTGATGTTACATAGGACTGCAGGACACATCTACTACATGATCTGTACTCAGAGATATCACTGTGTTATCTGTGGTGTTACATAGGACTGCAGGACACATCTACTACATGATCTGTACTCAGAGATATCACTGTGTTATCTGTGGTGTTACATAGGACTGCAGGTCACATCTACTACATGATCTGTACTCAGAGATATCACTGTGTTATCTGTAGTGTTACATAGGACTGCAGGTCACATCTACTACATGATCTGTACTCAGAGATATTACTGTGTTATCTGTGGTGTTACATAGGACTGCAGGACACATCTACTACATGATCTGTACTCAGAGATATCACTGTGTTATCTGTGATGTTACATAGGACTGCAGGACACATATACTACATGATCTGTACTCAGAGAGATATCACTGTGTTATCTTTGGTGTTACATAGGACTGCAGGTCACATGATAATTATTGGTTCTATTATTTCACTACTAAATCATAATTTTGTGCAAAGCCAACACAGTCACACAACAATATCAGCTCTGCTATATCTGAACAAACAGATGCGTGCAGAACATTGCTGTCCATTCAGCTGCACCCAACAATGCGCTCATGTAAACTAAAGACTGGCATGTACTACAAGTCCCAGCACCTCGTCCTACTATATGACAAGCGCACAACTTAAAGTTGCTCATGATTTTCAAGATCTCTGCTTGCTGTCAGTCAATAGGAACCACCATTGTATACAACTCCTGGTGAGGTGAAAGCTGCACAACACCTTACAAATACCAAGTATTAAAAACAATGGGGTCTAACAAAACTCTACACCCTGGTTTAACATGTCCAGCCCACCAGGACCATAACCAAGTATCAGGATGCAACCACCGTCTCTCAACCAAAATTGACTTGCAATTCCTTCACTGGTGTAAGGCTGCATTCACACAATCAGGATTTCCGATGTGGTTTTTGAAGCCAAAAGCGGGTGCAGATCATAATGGGGGAGAACATACAATGGAGAGGCGCTGCTCATCCTCTGGTTTGGACATCAAACACCTGCATAAAAAAAACCCAAAAAACTGAAAGTGTGAACGAGGTCCGACTGCGACCCAAGATTGTTGTACCCACTTGTCAAAACCATTGGATTCCATTCTCCTCCACTAGGTTATAGATTTCAGGGGCAATCTGGGCAAGATCATTCATAGCCTCAGCGCAGTTCACACAATCAGGTTTTTAGATGCAGTTTTTGAAGCTTAAAGCTTCAGGGAGAAATATCTTTCAGAGATTTTACTCCTTATTTTTTCACTCCTGATCAAAAACGGAATCTAAAAAAACCTGATCGTGTGAACGCAGCCTCAGCGCAGGTGATCCTGACGAATACAAAACTAATCAATCTGTGGATATTTGGGGCACAACTGAGGGGTCTGCACCTCAAATCCAGTAATATCTACAATCTAGAAGAGATGTCGTCTTGAATGAGGATGATGAGAGTCGTAGTTTCTCACCAGTTACAACGTCTCGATTTTCGGAATTCCGATGCTGCACACGGAATGTCGCGGTTCCACCATAATAATAAATAATGTAACTTTTTTCAGTTTTGTTAATAAGTAATAGCCCCCCCCCCATCCATCCATCCATCTCCAGCCCCACGCACCTGTACTCACCTGCAGCAGGGTCAGGTGTGTGCTCCACCTCTGAGGATGAGTGCAGCTCTGGAGTGCACGCTCACATCTGAGGTGGGGTTATCTCAGGACTTGTATCTTATGGGGTGCACAAGACTTGGGAGGGAGGAGACATTTACCTGCAGGTCCCCTCCCCCGTTACTCCACCTTTGCACCAGTTCCCCTGTTCCGGGCTCCTTTGACTCCATTGTTGGGTCACTGTGATGTTTATGTCCTGAAGTCAAACTGGTTTGTAGGAAAACAAAGAATCTGCGGCAGATACTGAAATCACTGAGATAAGGATGAAACTCCAGTTTGTAAGAATATCCAAACCTCCAGGACTGGACTGACCAGTGACACCATCTCCATCCCACTCACTGGGCTTATGTCATGTGACCGGTCTTAGAATTTGGTCACTGCCCCCTATGGATGGTGGAGATGCAGGCCCATAGTGAAGGGTACACCACTGGTCCATTTTTATGATGCCCCCTATTGGTGAGTCATTATGGGATAGAATTAAAGGGATTGTCCAGGATTTGAAAATCAAGTCTGCTTCCATCTAGAAACAGAACAGACTCTTATTGCAGATAAAAAAAAACCTTTAAATCTTGTTACAACCCCTTTAAGCTGGCCATAGACTGACAAGACTTCCCCTTGAAGCAGAGGTTGGGGGAGATAAGTGATGGCCATTTGGATTTCAATAAACTCATACATTTTCAGAAAGGGAAAATCCTCCATTCGGGGGGAGCAATCACTCCCCTCTAACCACTGAGGGCACATGCACACTCAGCCGCGAGTTCACATGAATGGGGTGAATGTATCAGTACAAATAATCCTTTTTAGCCTCCAGAGGGCTCCTATTTGGATCTCACCATCCACCACAACCTACATTTTTTTTATAGTAGGGCCACCACTAGTAAGGTGGTAAGCAAATTTTGTGGGCAACCCCCAAGAATGATAATCCAGCCCTGTGTGCCAGTGATTTCCTTGCACCTGGGAAGGGAGGAAAATTTTATGTGACTTGGGGCCCCTTCTCCTGCCGGGGCCCCCTGAACACGGTCACACTACACCCCCCTGAATGCTGCCCTGTGTCATTGTACTTGATACAGCGACAAACTTCTGCTCAACTAAAGCTACATAAATCGACACATTGTTACAAAAGCTCAGCTATATGAACAGAAGTTGGCAGGGGTGTAATTAGGAGAGGCAGGGCCCCATATCCCCCATATTTGTACACTCACACATTTAGACACTTAGGAAGATCTATCAAAGATTCATGCTGCATACTATGGAAGATGTGCACTGTTATATACATATAATGCTTTACAATGGTGCACATCCTCCATTCTTTAGTGTGTCAGGTCAAATGCCAGGGCCCCCTGACACTGCCGGCCCCATGGCTGTAGTCCCCCCTCCCCCGGAAAAGTATTTCCATCCACTTACATTAGAAATGGTGACACATGGTGTTTTTAATGCATTTTTCTTTTCATCACGTTTTTGGATCCTTGCAAAACGCATCAGTTTTGCATCTTGGCTTTTTTTGATAATGCATACGATTACATGTACAAACAACAGGAAGAATAAGATCATCGTGTTTTTTCCAAATTCCAAGAGACACCAATGTATTCAATTATAACACATCAAGCATTGCGTTTTTAAAAAGCGAACACGACCAAGAATACCCCTTTAAGACCCAATAATCCTCCAGTTCTGGAATTCCTTTAACATAAACTAATACCACCCATGAGGAAGTGGGAGGAGTCAATACGGGAAATCCCACCCCTAAGGATCTAAAATAATGTAAAAGTAAATGTCCCCTGGATTGGAATACATAATAAATCCCCCTGTGTCTTGTTGGTGTGGTCCACTGATCACCATGGCTTTACATGCTGTGATTTTTTTTTGTAATGAACCCTTAAATGTTAGGGTGTGTTCACACAATCAGTTGTTCAGATGCAGTTTTGATGTCCAAACGAGTAGTGAGGAGGAGGAGCATCTCCATTATAAGTTCTCATTATGATCCTCAGCTACTTTTGGTTTGGAAAACTGCATCTGAGAAACTGAAAGTGTGAACGCAGCCTTATATATTCCTATATACTCTTTGTTGAGTTCACCAAATCCTTATCTCAGACTCCTCTTTAGGGCTTTGTTTCCCAATGTTGTGTAGTAGAGGTGCAGCCCAGCTGAGCGAGGGACTGTACTGATGGAATCCCCTCCGACCGGTCGGACACATTCTAGAATGTTATCTGTGTTCTGCGATTTGTGGAATGATTACAATGTGGCCGGGTGTCCTGCCTGAGCTGGCGTAGAGGGTGCCGCATGTCGCCCCTCACCCCCTCTCCTACTACCTCAGTACATGGACTATGTGCAATCCTGTGCTGCCATGCAGACCCTAGAGCCCATTCCCATATATCCAGTCCTCACCCAACGCCCTTGGGTCAGATGGATGACATTTATAGGCAACTATTATAAAGACAATAGGATTATGATTAGGGCCGGATTATGGGGAGAGCACCCCTGGGCCCACTCCAACTTTGCTCCTAAAGAGGCCCCCACCAACCAAAGTTTTATTCTAATGTGGGCCTGATTCAGACAGTCCGTTGCCCCGGCTCTCCTGAAGCGCATGTTAAAATAGCAGCCGGTTTATAGAAGAAGTCTGTAGCTAGTGGCAGACGTGGACCCCCCCACATGTTTGTGTCTATGATAGAGCGAGGGGACAATACAATTCCTGCTCTACCACAGCTGCGACCTCTGCGCCATATATCTGACTGATAGAAGAGGAGGAGGTTGCTCCGTGCAACGGGGGGAGTTTTATTATTTTGTTACTATATTGGGTACTTATTAAGTCATTCCTGGGGTTGTACATATATGTATTTATTACAGGCAGTCCCCTATTTAAGGACACCCGACTTGCAGACGACCCCTGGTTAAAGATGGACCCCTCTGCTCACTGTGACCTCTGGTGAAGTCTCTGGATATTACTATAGCCCCAGGATGCACTGATCAGCTGTAATGTGTCTATAATAGAGATGAGCGAACATACTCGTTCGAGCATTAGCGTACTCGAAACTGGTGTATCTCATCCTGTATCGGGGCTGGAGGTGTATCTCATCCTGTATCAGGGCTGGAGGTGTATCTCATCCTGTATCGGGGCTGGAGGTGTATCTCATCCTGTATCGGGGCTGGAGGTGTATCTCATCCTGTACCAGGGCTGGAGGTGTATCTCATCCTGTATCGGGGCTGAAGATGTATCTCATCTTGTATCCAGGCTGGAGATGTATCTCATGGTGTATCCAGGCTGGAGGTGTATCTCATCTTGTATCCAGGCTGGAGGTGTATCTCATCCTGTATCGGGGCTGGAGGTGTATCTCATCCTGTATCGGGGCTGGAGGTGTATCTCATCCTGTATCGGGGCTGGAGGTGTATCTCATCCTGTACCAGGGCTGGAGGTGTATCTCATTCTGTATCGGGGCTGAAGATGTATCTCAGCTTGTATCCAGGCTGGAGATGTATCTCATGGTGTATCCAGGCTGGAGGTGTATCTCATCTTGTATCCAGGCTGGAGGTGTATCTCATCTTGTATCCAGGCTGGAGGTGTATCTCATCTTGTATCCAGGCTGGATGTGTATCTCATGGTGTATCCGAGCTGAGATGTTTCTCATCGTGTATCCAAGCTGGAGGTGTATCTCATCCTGTATCGGGGCTGGAGGTGTATCTCATCCTGGGGTGCACACAGCGCTGGTGCCCCCAGTTACATACACAGATGCCCATGAGTACAATGTATAGTGAGGCTGCACTCACCTCGCTCCCCGCTCTCCTCGTTCGTCTACATGAAGCAAAGTCCACCCCGGCCGCCGCGTCCCAGACCTCGGTGTTGTGTAAGTGGGAGAGATGACGCCTGCATGTCCCCAAACCTCTAATAAACATGTGACCCGCTGTATCCAGCACCCCTGACCTCTGACCCCGGTCACCGCACAGCACTGGCGCCACAGCTGGGGTCATACACAGGGGACACGGCAGCCAAATATTGTCTGAGATCTGGGGCAGCATTGGCTCACGGGCTCCTCTGTGACTACAAATATAGGACAAAAAATCACGCTGTGTGTTCCACAAAATTCTGTTCTGTTTGACAAAACAACATTCTGTGAGACGAAACTCCATGTGACCAAGAAACACTGTGTGTGAGGCCCTGGTGTTAGCGACAACAGCCGGGGATCACAATAACTTACAGTCTCCTTAAAGATTAGCAGAAGGTCTGGCTAGTTGGAGCCAGATGGGCTCTGCTGCTTGGGTAGCAAGCTACACTAAGATCAGAGAACAACTTGGTGCTGTTTCCACACAGGAGCTCAGAGAAAGATAGACAAGTACTGACTGACCCAGAGCATTGGATTAGTAGAACTAATTCCAACACATGCAGAGCTACCAACCAATCAGCAGCCTGGGAATCTGCAGGATGGATAACAAATACTTCAACATAACATAAACAACACATCTTAACTAGAGATGAGCGAACATACTCGTCCGAGCTTGATGCTGGTTGGAGCATTAGCGTACTCGAAACTGCTCGTTGCTCGGACGAGTATTTCGCCAGCTCCAGAAAATGGCATCTCCCGCCGTTTTGCTTTTTGGTGGCCAGAAACAGAGCCAATCACAAGCCAGGAGACTCTGCAGTACACCCAGCATGACGTGGTACCCTTACACGTCGATAGCAGTGGTTGGCTGGCCAGATCAGGTGACCCTGGGATAGACTAGCCGCTGGCCGCGCTGCTCGGATCATTCTGTGTCTGGATGCCGCTAGGGAGAGAGCTGCTGCTGCTCAGGGAAAGCGTTAGGGTGTTCTATTAGAATAGTGTTAGGCAGGAGTGATTCTACAAGAACCCAACAGCCCTTCTTAGGGCTACAATAATGTTTTATTTTCCTTTTTTTTTTGGTTTGCTTGTGGCTGGGCTTGCTGGCATTAGTAGTGCAGCTAGTACCATATTGTGAGGAATTTGCTGGGAGACCTGCGACCGTTGTGTTTAGCTCTTAGTGACACGCATATCCACCTCAAACACCGAAGTGGGACAATTTATTAGGGGTTTGATTAGAATTAGGCAGAGTCTGCTGATTTATTTTTTTTTTTACCTTTATTTCTTTTTATAGCTCAAAGTCATCAGGCACAGCACAAAATCCAGTTGTGTGCTGTCAGTGTAGGTTAGAAACTGGCCATAGCAATAGGATAGCATCGTTTTGTTTAAAAAAAACCACAAAAAACACAAAAAAAAAAAATTGAAGTTTACACTTTAATTTTGAAAATGTTTAACCCGAGGGCTAGGGGTAGAGGACAAGGGCGGGGACGTGGGCGTCCAACTACTGCAGGGGTCAGAGGCCGTGGTCCTGGGCGGGGTGAGACACCACCTGCTTATGTGGGAGCAGGGGAACGCCGCAGAGCTACACTCCCTAGGTTCATCATGTCTCAAGTTACTGGGACTCGTGGTAGAGCACTGTTGAGGCCAGAACAGTGCGAACAGGTGATGTCGTGGATTGCCGACAATGCTTCGAGCAATTTGTCCACCAGTCAGTCTTCCACGCAGTCCACCCATGTCACCGAAATCAGCACTCCTCCAGCTCCTGCACCTCAGCCTCCTCCCCCCCAGTCTGCCCCCTCCCAGGAAAATTTGGCATTTGAACCGGCATACTCTGAGGAACTGTTTTCTGGACCCTTCCCACTGTCACAAACCACTTGTCCGGTTGCTGCTGAGCAATTTTCCGATGCCCAGGTTTTCCACCGGTCGCAGTCTGTGGGTGATGATGACCTTCTTGACGTAGTGGAAGAAGTGTGTAAAGAGGTGTCCGACGATGAGGAGACACGGTTGTCAGACAGTGGTGAAGTTGTTGTCAGGGCAGGAAGTCCGAGGGGGGAGCAGACTGAGGGATCGGAGGATGATGAGGTGACAGACCCAAGCTGGGTTGATAGGCCAGGTGAACACAGTGCTTCTGAGACGGAGGAGAGTCCTATAGCAGAACAGGTTGGAAGAGGCAGTGGTGGGGCCAGACGGAGAGGCAGGGCCAGAGCTGGTGCATCAGCGTCAAATGTTGCCCGTAGTCAAGCTCCCGTGGCGAGGGCTCCCGCGGCGAGGGCTAGATTTTCAGAAGTCTGGAGGTTCTTTAAGGAAACACCGGATGACCGACGGACTGTGGTGTGCAACCTTTGCCAAACCAGGATCAGCAGGGGTTCCACCACTACTAGCTTAACTACCACCAGTATGCGCAGGCATATGAATGCTAAACACCCCACTCAGTGGCACCAAGCCCGTTCACCTCCGGCCGTGCACACCCCTGCTCCTTCCCCTGTGTCAGCTGATAGTCAGCCCCCTGCCCAGGACCGGCACTTTAGTCGGTATTGTTTACACCCTATGACTATTACTATATTCTCACGCTCCTGAATGTGATGCAGGCAGTTACGTTCTATCCTGGTTTTCCTGGCAGGGTAGGTAGATTATTGTTCTCACCCTGTTGATGCACGCTACCAGGCACATTTTTAGCATAGTTATTTTTTCTTATTTTATTCGACCCGGTTTGGTCTATGATTCGATTTACTGATGTGGCCTATTATTAGACACTGTGAAGTCTTATAAGAGCGATCATTGCCCATAAAGACACTGGTGGGGGTGGATTTTTTTGTACATATATTCTATTATCGCGAAATCATTTGTGGTGTGGTTTTATTTTGGCACAGTATGTGCTATTATGAGCAACTGTGTTTTGGTGTTTAATTTTGACCGTATGGTACTACTTATTGGTTGTTTTGGTAATTTTTTTTGCACAGTATGGTTCTATTACAGAGGCTCGTGTGGTGTTTTTTTTTGCCACAGTATGGTCTATTACAATCCTTTGTGTGTAATTATTTTTGCACAGTATGGGCTATTATGGAGGCAGTTGTGGTTCATTATGTTGCCATATTTTCTTTATTGAGCCACTATTTTTTTTGGTGATATATTTTTGCCAGTATGTGCTATTACGGCACTGTGTGGTGGTATTGTTTTTGTCAGTCAAATGGTCAATGATGAGATGCACTGTTTGGTGGTATTATTTTTGCACAGTAATATTACTATTTGGCGGCACTGTTGGTGGTAGTATTTTGCCACTAGGGTGCATGGAGCCATGTATGGTTGTATTATTTTTTTACGTATATTACATTATGAGTCACTTGTGTGGTGAGGGATATTTATTGTACGTATGGTACTACTATTGAGCCCTGTGTTTTGGTGATTATTATTGCACAATATGGGCCTATATGGAGCCCAATTGTTGTAGGTGGTGAATTTTTGTACATGTATATTGCTATTATAGAGGCACTGTGTTTTTTATTATTTTTGCACAGATGATACTATTTATGGAGGCACTGTGTGGTTGTATTATTTTTTGCACGTCTGTACTATTATAACACTGTGTGGTGGTCTTGATTTTGTACAGTATGCTCCTAATTAAGAGTCACTGTGTGGGTCTTCTTTTTGCCAGTATGGTGCTATTAAGGAGGCCCTTGTGTGGTGCTATTATTTTTGCACATTATATCTACTATCTGGAGGCCTGTGTGTTGGTATATTTTTTGTACAGTATGGTAGCTTACTATGGAGCCACTGTGTTTTTGGTGGATAGTATTGCCCAGTATGGTGCTATTACAGGTCACTGTGTGGTGGTAATTATTTTGCACAGTATGGTGCTATTATAGAGGCACTGTGGGGTATCTTTTTGTACAGTAAATACTATTAATGGGCAACTGTGTGGTGGTTTATTTTGCACGTATGGTCTATGCTGGCGCCATTTTATGGTGGTATTGGGGTTGGGGATTTTGTTACAGTATATTACTATTATAGAGGCCCTTGTGTGGTGGTATTATTTTTGCACAGTATGATCCTATTAGGATGCACTGTGTGGTTTTAATATTTTTGCCCGTATGGTACTATTATGGAGCACTGTGTGTGTATTATTTTTGCACAGTATTATACTATTATTGAGGGCACTTGTGTTTTGGTTATATATTTTGCAGCAGTTAGGTGGCTATATGGAGGCACTGGTGTGGTTGTATTATTTTTGCACAGTATGGTACTATTTGAGCGTTGTGTGGTGTATTATTTTTGTACAGTATGTACTATATAGAGGCACTTGGGTGGTGTTATTATTTTTGTACTATAATGGTACTATTTAGTGAGACGCTGTGTGGTGGTATTATTTTTGTACATAATTGTACTATTATGGAGGCGCTGTGGTGGTGGTAGATTTTTGCACATATGGTCCTATTGGATGTATTGTGTCGTGGTATTATTTTGTACAG
Organism: Engystomops pustulosus; assembly: GCA_019512145.1. Classification (NCBI taxonomy): domain Eukaryota; kingdom Metazoa; phylum Chordata; class Amphibia; order Anura; family Leptodactylidae; genus Engystomops; species Engystomops pustulosus. Next base: position 165,089,426 of record CM033646.1, on the reverse strand, counting down.
TAATTACTATTATGGAGGCATTGTGTGGTGTATTATTTTTTGCACAGTAATGGATGCTATTACAGAGGCCCTGTGATAGTGGTATATTTTTTGCACTGTTGGTACGAGTACTGGAGGCATTGTTTGGTGGTATTGTTTTTGTACAGGTAAATTCCTATTTGGATGCACTGTGTGGTGGTAGTATTTTTGCCCATATGGTACTATTATGGAGGCATTGTGTGGTGGTAGTATTTTTGTATCAATAACTTAACTATTTGAGGTCACTGTGTGGTTGTATTATTTTTGCAGCAAAAGTATGATACTATTATGGAGCACTGGTGGGTTTGTATTATTTTTGCACCCAGTATGGTACTATTATGAATCCACTGTGTTTTGGTGATTTGTTTGCACGTATGATACTATTAATGGAGGCACTGTGTGGTTTGTTATTTTGCACAGTATGGTACTATTATGTGAGGCGTTGTGTTGTGGTATTATTTTTGTAACAGATGGTACTATTATAGAGGCACTGTGTTGTGGTATTATTTTTGTACTGTATGGTACTATTATGGAGAAACGCTGGGGGGGGGGGTGTGGTGTTATTATTTTTGTACATTTGGTACTATTATGGCGGCACTGTGTGTTTGTATTATTTTTGCACAGTATGATACTATTATTGAGGCACTGTTTGGTATTGTATTATTTTTGCACAGTATGGTACTATTATGAAGCCACTGTGTTTTGGTAGATATATTTTGCACAGGATGCTACTATTTATTGAGACACTTGTGGTTGTTTTATTTTTGTACTATGGGTACATTCTAGAGGCCGGTTTGGTGGTATTATTTTTGTTAACTGTATGGTACTATTTGGAGACGCTGTGTGGTGGTATTATTTTGTACAGTAATGGTACTATTATGGAGGCGCTGTGTGGTGGGTATTATTTTTGCAAGTAATGGTAACTATTATGGAGGCATTGTGTGGTGGTATTATTTTTTGTACAGATAAATTACTATTATGGAGCACTGTGTGGTGGGTATTATTTTTTTGCACAGATGGTACATTATGATGGAGGCACGTGGTGGTGGTATTATTTTTGTATCAGTAATTACTATTATGGAGGCATTGTGTGGTGGTAATATTTTTGCAGCAGTATGGTACTATTATGGAGGCCTGTGTGTTTGGGGGGGGGGGTATTATTTTTGCACAGTGGGTAGGCTGATTATGGAGGCATTGTGTGGTGGTATATTGTTTGCACCGTATGTACTATTATGGAAGGCATTGTGTGGTTGGGATTATTTTTGGCACCGTATGGTACTATTATGGAGCATTGTGTGTGTATTATTTTTGGCACAGTAATGGTACTATTATTGAGGCCTGTGTGTGTGTATTTTGGTACAGTATGGTGGCAATGATTGAGGCACTGTTGTGTGGTTATTATTTTTGCAAGTCATGGTACTATTTATGAAGCCCCTTTGTTTTGTTGATATTATTTTGCACAGTATGGTGGCTATTAGAGGCGTCGTGTGGTGGGTATTTATATTTGTAGCGGTATGGTGCTATTTAGGAGGCATTGTGTGGTGTATTATTTTTGTACAGTATGGTACTACTAATGGACCCTTGGAGCCACTGTGTTTTTGGTGATATTATTTTGCACGTATGGTACTTTTATGGAGGCAACCGTGAGTTGTCTTATTTTTGCACATTAATGATACTATTTAGAGGCACTGTGTGGTGGTATTTTTTTGCACAGTATTGCTATTACAGAGCACTGTGTAGTGTTAATTAGTTTTTTGCATCATATTGATACTATTATGGAGGCATTGTGTTGTGGGTATTAAAAAAAATAAAAAATTTTGCACAGTATGGTACTATTATGGAGGCACTGTGTGTGGTAGTTTTTGCAAAGTAGATACTATTCGGGATGCACTGTGTGGTGGTATTATTTTCGCATCGTATGGTACTATTAAGCAGAGGCAGGTGTGGTGGGTATTATTTTGCACAGTATGGTACTATTATGGAGCACTGTGTTTTGGTGATATTATTTGCACAGTAAATTACTCCTTTTAATGGAGGCACTGTGTAGTGTATTATTTTTTTTGCACAGTATGGTGCTATTACAGAGGCATGTGGGTGGTATTATTTTTTGCACAGTAATGGTACCATTATGGAGGCAATCTTAGTGGTATTATTTTTGCACCAGTATGGTACTACTATTATTGAAGGAAAAACGTGTAGTGTTAATTTTTTTGCAAAGTATGTGTACCATTAGGGAGCATCTTAGGGTACTGCTATGGAGGCATTGTGTGGAGCTTATTTATGCACAATATCTACAATTACTTAAGCAGTGTGTGAAGGTATTACCGTATGTAATCAGCAGTATGATACTCTTATGTAACTCTCTTTTGTGATAACTTTGTGGCGCAGTATGATAATATTGCTTACGGCTGGTACCAAGTTTTGCAATTATCCATATTCATACAACTCCTGATAATCACATGTATCAATAAACGCGTACAGTGCAAGAGACGACTAACAAAAGAGTAACTTTGGTTTCCTCCCCAGGTTCTCGGCCACTGATGGTGTGGACATCTACTTTGAGTCACCCTTGATGGATCTGAACACGCCACTTTTCCTGAATGAGCAACTGGAGCTGGAGGAGAGACTTATGAAGCAGGATCAATGGTGAGCGGAGGACGATAAAAAACGAGTAAAATAAATACAGCGCCCTCATTCTGGTCTGCTCACCTGTGTTCCAAGGACATGGTGACTTTCTAAACATTGGACTTCCCGGTACATGAAGGCGTGGGGCAGAAGCAATACCAAGCCAATAATCTAAGACCCAAGTCTGACGTCGGCAAGCACTGACGAGGTAAGTGTAGGTGTCATTTGTGTAGGGGTCCCTGTCATCGAAGTCGATTGGATGGTGAATAACTTGTTCTGTCCAGATGGTTGTTCTAGAGATGGTAGTGATCCCATCAATTCTCAACCCAAACATATGGACGTTGGCTAGGAAGAGCCCCGATCATATGTTTGGTGATCCTTTGTCCCCCATCATGATGAGGTAGACACCGCTATGCTCATGTTGGTGCTATCTCGGGTCGGAGGCCTCTGGGATGGGTGGTGGTCATCATGTAAACCTCTAGGAATTGTAGACTGGTCTTCTCAAAGGATAATACTAGACACCCCGTCACCGAGGTCAGAAAAAGATGAGAATCCTGCGAAGGAGGATACCATAATGTCCTCATCAGATGAGGTAGACAACGCGAGGCTCTTCTTGGTACCCATGATTGGTTGAAGGCTGCTTGTAACGGTGTTTGGTTGGCATGTCCCTCTCTAGGAACGACACATGGGTCTTCCAATACAAGATCTTCAGCACGTTGAATATTTGACAACCTCTGTGAGCCAAAAGATAAGGGGCATCCTGAGAAGACCATCCCCTATATTCCACATGACATCATGAGGTATACACACTAGACACTAGACTTTTGTTGGTAGGCCGAAAGCCCAAGACCCCTCAAAAACACAGCCCGATGATCGTTTTGGGTGGATGTCACCTCTAGGAATGACTCATTGCTTCAGAAAGGGTCTTTAGAAAAAGTGTTATTTCTGAAACCTCCACCGAGCAAAAGATTAGAAACCCTGAAAAACGATACCACCCCCGACTTATTCAGGTTTAAGACCTAGTGAAATGCTTTTAAACAAAACGCATCAATTTGGTGTTTTATGGGGGTTGCTGTTTATATGAAGACCTCATAATATAGTAGATGTTTTCATGAAGGCTTCCATTCACTACCTGAGGAATTCGCTCCCACGCATGACTGAGCTAGACACTAGCTAGCTTCTTGTAGGCACCCATAACTGGGTTTGGAGGCTGCTGGGTTGGTGTTTGGTCATGTAAGTCTCAGAATGACCTATTGAATGGTTAATACTGGACAACCACATTGTCCCATCATGACTGAGGTCGGTGTTGTGTGCCGTTGAGGTGAACGCCCTCATAATATATGGTGGGTTTTCATTGAAGGCTTCAGTTCCTTGTGACATCATGAGTAGACACCATAAGGGCTCTTGTTGGTACCATGACCTGGTTTGATGGCCACTGGGATGGGTCCTGTCACGTTTAGGAATCATTTTGTCTTCTTAGAAGGGTCCATTAGAAAGGTTATTACTTGACAAACCTCCACCAATGAGAATCCGTGGAAGAGGATACCTTAGTGTTCAACATGACTGACGTAGACAACGCTAGCTCTTGTTGGTACCATGACTGAGTTTGATGGCCACTGGGATTGTAAGCTGTCACGTCTAGGACTCACATATTGGTTTCATAAGGGTCATTAGAAGGTTAATACTTGACACTCCACCAATGAGAATCCTGGGAAGAGGATAACTTTAGGTGCCTCCATGACTGACTAGACAACGCTAGGCTCTTGTTGGTACCATACTGGTGTGCTGGCCACTTGGGATGGTCATGTCAAGTCTAGGAATGACATATTGGTCTTCTATAAAGGGTCATTAGAAGGTTATTACTTGACAACCTCCACCAATTAGAATCCTGGGAAGAGGATACATAGTTTCCATCATGACGGAGGTAGACAACGCTAGTCTTTGTTGGCACCATGATGGGTTTGTAGGGTCTCTGGATGTGGTCACATCATCCCAGGATAACATATTTGGTGGGTTTGTTCTTCTGTAATACTGGACACGCACCCGACTGAAGATGAGAATCCTGAGAAGAGATCCCCTTAGTTCATCAAGGTTTGAGACTCCATACAATTCTACTCCTTGATTTGGTTGTTTTGAAGTAAGACCTTGGTCGGTTGTGTTCAGTGAAGGCTTCCGTCCCATAACTGAGATGAGTCTGGGGTCTTAGTACCCCTGCCTGGTTATGTGCTTCCATTCATGGAAGTAGATCGTGATGTGTTTAGGATCCCCCCGACCACTAATATAAACGTGCCCGACAGAATGCAGGCAAGCTGAGTGTCGCTGTGATGTCAGGCCAGAGCTCTGCTCTCCGTCCTCTATCGTCACCAGGTGAGTGTAATGTGACTAGATGTGACATAAAATATGTAATCGCCCCCCTCCCCCGTCCAGACAAAAAACCAACGAACCAAAATGAAAATTATCCAGACGAAAATATTATTATTTCGGAGTAGGTACAGGAAAATTCCCAGGATAATATCCGGGGTTTTTGAGCCATTAGCGGTGAAAACCTAGACCAAGACAGATGTGAAAGTCATTATTTTGCAAATCCCTGATTGTCCTTGAAAGCGAATGCTTTTAGTGGCACTAGTGGGGGCCGTGTTACCACAGATAACATAGTCAGGGGCGGCGGGGGACGTCATGAAGCGATCCCAGTGCCCGCTCTATAATAACCAATCGGGACATGCGGCGCGGGGGCGGTGTAATGGCGGATACGATTTACAACACCCCGAGGAGGTCGCCCCCAGAGCCCAGTGTAAGACCATCAGCAGCCGCCCCATCATCGGATTGTGGGAATGTTCAGTTGAACCAACCTGTATTCTAATCCTATCTTGGTGATACTGTTACTGAATCTGTGTAATCTATCCTATCCTGTGTGCTGATCTGTGTAATCTATCCTATCATATGTGATACTGTGTGCGAGTGCCGTGTAGCTAAATCCTATCTTGTGTGATACGTGTACTAGCTGTGTATCTAATCCTATCCTTTCCGTGTGCTGAGGCCGTGTATCTAATCCTATCATGTGGTGATACTGTCTTGCTAGCCGTGTATCTAATCCTATCATGTGTAAATCTGTCCTGCTATGCTTTGGGTATCTAATCCTATTCATGTGTGATACTGTCTTCTGAGCCGTGTATCTAATCCTATCATGTGTGTCCTGTCACTTACTGAAATGTGTATCTAAATCATATATGTGTGATCTGTCTGCTATGCTTTGGGTATCTAATCCTATCATGTTGTGTACTGTGGTGGCTGAGCTTGTATCTAAATCCTATCATATGTGATACTGCCTGCGGCTGTATCTAATCCTATCATGTGTGATACTGTCCTCTGAGTGTGTATCTAATCCTTCAAATGTGTGATACTGTCTACTGCTCTGTGTATCTAATCCTATCATGTGTGATACTGGTCCTCTGACTGTGTATCTAATCCTATCATGTGTGGATCCTGTCTAACTGAAATGTTTACTATCATAGCATGTGTGATATGTCTGCTGAGCCCTGTTCCAATCCTATCATGTTGATACTTCTGCTGAGCCATGTATCCAATCCTATCATTGTGATACTGTGTGCTGAGCTTGTAATCTATATTCTATAATGCATGTGTGGTACTGGACTGCTGAGCTGTGTATCTAATCCTATCCTGTGTGATACTGTTTGCTGAGCTTGTATCTAAATCCTATCCATTGTGATCTGTCTGCTGAGCCGTGTATCTAACCTATCATGTGTGATACTGTTCCCTGCTATGCTTTGTATCTAATCCTTTCCTGTGGATACTGTGGTGCGAGCCGTGTATTATCCTATATTTGTGATACTCTCTACTGCTCTGCTGTATCCTATCCTATCAGTGTGTACTGTCTACTGGCTGTACTAAACCTATCGTGTGTGATACGCTGTGTATCTCAATCTTGCGTGCTTTAATAGACACAAACCCCGGCTCCTTCCTCTCCCGCAACTTTCAGGAATCTACCTGCAGACCCTGGAGAAGTCATATCTCAGCTCAGCGCCAGCGTCTGTTGAAGACCGCACCTTGGTCGGGTGGTTGCGGCTCGCAATGACAACCGTATTGCGGCGCTATAGAACTATACTTGGCGAGCTACAGACCACACCTCTCGATGTAAGCTCCTCCCCTCACCCGTTTTTAATGAATATTTTTTTAGAGATGGTGATAATCAGGACATTGTTTGTGTCTGGTTCCGAGCAGTCAGAGAGGTTTTTCTGGCCCTAAAGACATACATCCAGCGGGAGGCGAGGACGCAGCGCCACACGGTGCGTCACTACGCACGTTACACAAGCGACGAACCGGACCGAAGCCGAGAAACCATCCAGTTCAGGTACTGGGGTCCATCCCTCTGTTGTGATGAAGACCTTTTACTTGTGGCCTTGCTCCGTTTCAGTCATTAGTGCGGGTCTCTTCTTCAGGTTCTGAACCGCACCTCCGAGTCATCGAGAGCGAGTCACCAGTCTCTATCTCTGCTGTACCGCAACCCTCAGCTGAACGCCGAGCTTACGAGAACAGATCAGTGATGTCATGTTTACTCAGTTTGGGGCAATTTGTTTGGAGCGGGGCTTCCAACAGGATCTGCTAAAAATGGTGAAAACTGAATTTTTTTACCCATTTCTGCAGAGAGTTGGCGGCGCACAGACTGGGTCGGCGCCAGCGATCTCCTGACCTCCCACCCAAAAGAAGCTGAACGAGACCTCGACTACCCGTAGATGATAGTGCCCCCTCATAACTCTGCGAACTCTCAAAAGGAGAAGGTGAGGCGTCTTAATGGGGCCCCGCCCCTGCTCCTCCTTCCCGTTTTTCCTCGGCCGTCCTTATATCTCGTGTCTCTTCTGACTCTCTCTTTCTCTTTTGCTTTTTCCTGCCTTGTTTAACCTGTGCTTCTTTTTTCGGGGAAACGCCTCATCAGACTCACAGCATATCGACTCAAAGGTAAGTGCTTTGGGTCTGTCCTGTCTCTTAAATCTCTTCACCACATAACGTATTCCTTGACAGCCGACACATCCCACAACAATATAGCCGCTCGGCAAGTTACGGGAAGTGTGTGTTGGCGGCCATATTGGTTATCAGCCTAGTATTCAGGGGGATGTATAGACGCGAATGGATTCTGGCTACAAACCTTATTTCATGGAGACACAATTGGTCCTATTAGAAGTCGTACGTGTGACTTCCATTTAAGAGAGATCTATGTTTCCCGCAGGCTCCGCGGTCTGGTACATGTATTCATACTTCCCCCCTAGTGACGACGATTACTTACTTTCCCCGGACAGAAGGTGAGCGGCCCCGATCTAGGGTGGGGAAATCTATGGATATATATGTAGAATTATGGACATCTCCTCTTATTGTGTTAGATAACGGATCGGTGAAGCCGGTCCATTACCAATCCGAAGACATCCAGCGCGACGAACTGGTGATAGAGATCGTCCCCTGCTGTTTGTGTATGTGTAGAGCGTCAGCCTTTAGCCCCCCACCTATGCACAGAACGGACCCTGTGCTGAAAGATGTAACTTATTCACTCATACTCATGTTGAGACCCTTTTAACATTTTTGGACAAATGACCCTATTTACCTGTAACCGATACATGGTAACAAATTTCAGCGCAGGGGGGGTTTTCTGCTGCTGAAAGTGTAAAACAAACAAATCCCCATAGTTGTAGCAAGTCTCGTAAGTCTGTGTACATTTTTACCTTCAAGTAGTTTGTTAACAACCTACGCTTTGAGCATGTTAGATCTGTGTTAGAACTTCAGACAGAAGATAATTTTACCTGCCACCGATATACATTTGTAACAAACTATCAGGATTTTAAGGGAAAAGGGGGAAGGATTTGTGCTGCTGGACAGGTTTAGCTCATAACGATTGTCTTACACTGATGCGTTTGTACAAACCCTAAGCGTGGACAAAGTCAACTAGAGCTCTGCCTAGACTGGATACGACCTTATCCGTGTAGAAATTGCTTGGCCCTGATGCTCCAGAATTTGTGAATAATCGGGCCCATGTAAAGGTGATCACGTATAACATATACAGTGTATATAGCGCCCGAGGCGTTATGAGAAACCAGGCGCTGTTGACTTCCGTTGTCATCGACCAGGCCTTCCGTTAGTTCTGCTGTAATTGAAGTAAATCCTTTATCACTGCAGGAACCAGACACGCCTGGTACCCGTTTAAACGAGGAGACTCTGATTGGGTCTGCTGTGTGGTGTGTAGGTTTTGTGCTGTGGCGATGGTAATTTAATTTCAGCCCTCCTGCTCATCAGAAACAAAGCTCTACGGGACCATCACCACGGGATTATAGAGGATGAGACGCAGGGTACGGTATGGGGAGGGGCCCTCCATGTTCAACGAAGAGGGGACACGCTAGGGAGGACAGAGACGTCGTGTGATATATTATTATACTAGCAGACTAAATATTATATATATATTATTAACCCTCAGTCCAGTAGCAACCATGGGCATCTAGAAGGCTTATTGTCATGCATTGGCCACCCTCTTATTGACTCTTCATGCACACAGTCAAGGAGCCAGTTTATCTAAACTAGGGCCTATTAAAAGCTACCCGGCCTCCCGACTTTCTCTGGACGTAGGACTAGGATTGGCTGTCTGACACCAGGATTATGGCAGTCTATTAGTATAAAGTATAGAAATGCAGTTTTTGTGCTAGTAGCATTAAAAAAAAAAATCATAAAAAAATTGTATTAGCCCCGAGTGTTATCAATAACAAGTAAAGTGACATTAGACCATAAAAAACAAGTCTCGGCTACTCCATCAATTAACAATAAGAAAAGAAAAAGGTTGTTAGAAATGCACTTAATATATGGTTTAGAAAAAGTAAAAGATTAGTATGGCCACCATAAAAAAATATTTAAATAGTATATTGATATCCACCTTGTTGATAATACGGTTATGCTGTTCAGTGAATGGTGCAGAATGTAGTAATAATGGGGGAGGGGTTGTCTCAATTCTACTGAAAAGGGTAGTTAAAAATTTATAGGACATCTTACAAAGGACAACAACAACAATACTCTCATCTCACAGAACTACCAAAATACATCGTCAGTGTCACAAAAACCAGTTAGAAATACAGACTCGTCTCACAAAAAAAAAAAATCAGTCAACACAAACCTCATCTCACAAAAAAACAAGGTAAATTACAACTCATGTCACAAAAAACAAGTAAAATACAACTCAGTCACAAAAACCAAGATTAAAGACAACTAATCTCACAAAAACCAAGGATAAATACAACTCCTCTCACAAGCAATAACACCTCATACAAAATACAAACTCTCACAAAAACAATAAACAGTCATCTCCAAAACCAAGTAAAATACAACTCTCTCACAAAACCAGGAGAAATACAACTCCTCTCACAAAAAAACCAAGTAGTTAAAATAAAATCCTATCACAAAACCAAGTAATAAAACACAACTCCTTCACAGTACATCACTATCTACAAAACCAAGTAAAAATACAATCTTCACACGCTCATAAACCCAAGTAATAATACAACTAGTCCTCATACAAAAACCCAGTAAAATAACAACTCCTTGTCTCACAAAAAACCAAGTAAAATACAACTCCTTGTCTCAAAAAACGTTAAATAAACACTAAAAAAGTCAACAATCAAAATACACATTCACCTAAAAAAAGGCTGTTGTACAGGAGATGTAGATAGACACATTTGTCACGTTTTGGAGGGGTGTAGCTGTGGAATGTGAACTTCCGTTTACCCAATGACCGCTCCCTTCTTTCCAGGTGGAAGCTCCAGGACCCCAGAAGACAAGCACTGCGTAGATGCAAACCAAAGGTTACGAAACCCACTACAGATACCTTAAGAGACACAACGAGCAAAACAAGTTGGGTTAATATTTTAGGGCAGGGAGTGGGCTTTAAACTTCTCGGGGGAGTAACAATAAAGGGTTGGGGGTGGGGGTCACGGGTATACAGGGAATATTTACTAAAATAGGAGAACGACTGAAGAGCCGATTAACACCTTCTCCCCCACCCGGAATATGATGTTGGCAGAATATGAGAACTTTATGGGAATTGATTGTTCAAAACTGAGCACCCGGAATGGGCATAGGATGACGGGCTGAACACAACAGGTTCAACGTCCTCAGTCTCTATCCCCTGTAAATGCACCTTAATTATTATGACTGAAGGAGAAAAGAGACCATCAGACATTAACCTTGGTTGGGGATTCTCTCTCAGCTATGAACGACCCCTACCCTGACTTAGTTGCGCCGCACCCCCCCTCCCACCCCCCCTCCTAGCACATCAGAGAGAGACAGCATTGACCTCAGCAGCAGAGTACCGGGGATCAGCGTCCAATTGTCTATACTCCCACACAATCACTCACTGTCTGGCTTAGCACGGGCTCCCGTTCGTACCGCCCCCCACCATGGGTAGGGTAGGGTAGATCATCAAGGCAGACTCGCTTATGACCACCAACTCTTCCCGTCGGTCCTTCATTTCAAGTTGTAATTTTTTTTTGTTTTTAAAGAATTTATGTCAACGAATTTCCATTTAAAGGGACACTCCATAAAAAAAAAAAAAGGGGGGGGGGTCCATATCCTTACAGTATCATCGCAGGCATTGTAGTATTCCAATGGAACCTTTGTCCATTTGTAGATGTGTTATCTGTAGTCTGAACACGATTGAGGTAAGAAGAACAGCCGATCCTCTCTCTGGAGGTGTCACAGCAGCCACAGAGTCACTCAATTCCGTAATTCCGTGGAGATAAATGGGGGCTCATTTAAGTATCACTTCACTACCGTAGCGAGGTATAAGTGCACGCATCGAGTTCCACTTAACAATAAAATGTTATAAAACGGTCAAAATATTTAAAAAAAAAAAAAAAAAAAAAAGTGTATAAGTGGAGCGCCCCCCCCCCCCCCCTCCCTAGGAAAAATGCTGCCCTTACTATAAGAGAGGACTAGGAGGACTGTATTAGTCTTTGGGTTCCTTACACCTGACTGAACCAGCTATGCGCGGGGGGATAGGGGGGTAGTGTTGTCTTCACATCTTACATACGCGTGTACTAGTCCTATAATTTGACACTGCGGTTCTATATAGAGGTCAACAGTGTGTTGGGGGGAGGAAAAAAAAAACAAAACAAAAAACAAAAAACACATTACCGCGTCTCAACATCGGCTTCCTCTATTGTAAAAAACAAACCCCATAATTTTTTTGGGGCTTATCTGTAAAATTCAAAACGCCACAAGGAACGCAGTCCGCAATAAGCAAAATGGAAGGGGAGGAGCCAACTCAGTCGGTTTTCTTTACGATCACCGTCAGTCAAAATTTGGTAACTTTAAAAAGTCCAATTTTTAAAAATATGGTGGAATAGTTAAAAACCGAAAGCAAAAGGTGGAATACTCCTGCCGAAAAAAAAAAAATTGAATTCAGGTTTTAGGGGTTTCGGTACCGCCCCTGACCGGTTGTTGACATTGTTTGCTCTACTCAGTAGGCATAATTCGCCCGGCTAAATGTCGTGTACTCACGCTTCGGAGTCATACAAAGATTTACCACAACCACTCGGATCGCACCGTACGCCTATAGGCCCCACATAACAGATCCAAAATCGATGAAAGCATATCGATGAACAGGAACTCCGGATTCACTCCGCCATGATCCGAAGCAAAAAGACACGTGGGAAAAAAATGGTTTCTATACAGTCATGGAGTAAAGATCGAGGACTGTAAAATTTTCGAAAACTCCGTTTGCATGTTAATTTCTGTAATTGTTAACAGGTCGATACAAAAAACTAGGAGTAGAGTAGGTCCTACTGTGCAAATCTGGAGACTCGCCACATGGCAAACACAGAAAAGTGTTCAAAATGAACGGAAAATGTGAGCGCTGAAATCCATGTGTTGACGAAGGGTTTCCGTTTAAATCGGTTAGTGTGGAGAAGACAGAGTTATCTGACTGGTGAAGAAGGAACCATTAGACGAAAGGTCTCATATTTATAGGGAAGGTTCCTAATAGAAAAGCCGAGATCGATTGAAGTAAAGTGCCATAGCGACCAATCAGGTCAGCTTTCATTGGAAGAAAGTGACCTGAAAATCTAATGGTTCCTGATTGTGAACAGGTCAGTTTTGAAGATGAGAAGTTATCTAACTGGTCACACCTCAACAGGGGGCAGGTTTCATTTTTATTGAGTGCAAATTGAGAACACGGTGACCAACGGAAGTAACAGTCAGTATTGCAGAAAATGAAGTTAAGGAGTATCTTTGACAGAAAAAAGCAGCGCCAATAAGATTGTAGCTTCAGATTTCAGGACAAGGGGTTACAAAATGAAAACAGTGACCTGAGTGAGGCAGAGGTGCCAGAGCAACCAATCGGGAACACGCTTCCTTTTCTACACTAACTTGAATAAAATGATAACATCTGAGACGTGAATCTAAGGGCTGGCTTCTTCTTCAACCAGATTACAGTTGTGATGAATGGGGGAGAGTTTCCACAGAACCAATCTGATTAGGAAGCAGCACCAATTAGATTTAAGTCTATTATTTCTTAGCAAGTTAGAAGATTAACGCTGTGGCTGATTGGTGGGGGGGTTGTTGATGGAGTCCATCGTTAGCAAGTTGCCTGTACTGGGTGTAACATTGGGCCTAGTGTGCCTGGCAGGGTCACGCTGTGTATTCGGGGGTTGATGAATAGGGGGCCAGTGTGACAGGACGACTGGAATAATAAATCATGACGATACGAGTTTAGCTGTTTTTAATTTCACCATCAATAAATATTAACCTTCAGACTAATAAAAGGACTTGTGAAAATGGAAAAAAACGTGTGTCATTCCCTCCCTCCTCACACTTTTACTGAAGTCTCTTATACGACACAAGCCACCACAGTAATGAAGTTTTTTACCCTTCACTGTATGAACTAGAATGAAATTTAGAACGAAAAAACACAAACTTTATCATAATACAACACAGTACACGCCGCCACTCCTCAAAGGGGGGCGGCTCATTAAACATCGTTCCAGCCGCGTCTGAGTCACATGTACAAAGCGGCAGTATGGAAAAGGTCCACATGATCAAAAAAAAAAAAAATGAAAATTAAAAATTACGAGTGTGAAAAGGCCTAATTTTACACGTACTAGTGGGTAATAGTACTTCCATACGGAATAGATGGTAGGATCGGTTTTACGGAGCAAAATCTTCTGTATCTGTGGAGGCTGCATGACACCAAATCCTTTGTGAGTAATCTCCCGGTATCAATCGCTACAACACAGCGGTCAGGATCCAGCGGATCCATGGTGAAGTATATGATAATGTAGAAAACATGACCAGCATCTGCGGGAGAGACGAGGGCGCGGTTTACAGGGTGCAGTGGCCGGGGAGAGGTTTCATGGCGGACATTACAGATTAAATAGACGCCAAATCGCTGTATACGACCATTCAAAAGGGCAAGTCCTCAAAATTTCTGCAATGAATTTTAATAACTACGTTTATTTAAAAAAATAATTTAAGTTAAAATCTGATAATATAGATTTGTAAAAAAAACATAAATTCAAAACGTTGTTTAAAGGAACCACTCCAGTCAAAGTTAGTCAATGATAATACATGGGATGCAGGGCTTGGTAGGAGGAGCCAACTCATGGTCAATTTTATTCCAGACTCCCTTGAAGCCTGAACAGTGGTAGAATTCAGTATCGGGCTGGGTGAGTGGAAAAATTCACCGTGCTGTAAATCAAGTGTTGAGTGTTTTGTTTGTACTCTCACTACGACATCTAGTGGTCAGATTGAAAACTTATGTCACACGGAAGATTCCGACTACCGTCCACTTAGGATGGCAACATCCAAACCAAGAGATTCCCCGGTAGCTGTTTATCGAGTGTTACAATGGGTGCGCGCATCCCTGAAATGTTACACGTACAAACAGTTATAAAGTCATCCACGTTCTACGTAGAGCATATCTATCGATGCTCTAGTCACTCTAGAGTGCATTCCAAATCCTGCAGATATCAGCACAAGTGCATTACACATTCACCAGTTGGACCAACTTTTGGACATTATTCATAACAGGACTTGTCACTGGCACCCTCAATTTGGGAAGAGTTTAACAAATTAACAGACCCCACCCCGTATCTCCCCAGCCCCAGGGGTCTTTAGCAACCACTTCTTTCTACACGCGTCCATAGTATAGCTATATAATCAGATACAACCTATTCAGCTGCAGTACCACCCAACACCTTGTGCACATGGGTGGACGGTTTCTGAAAAGAGCAGATGTTAAAGGGTTATATACCAGGCAGTCCCAATTAGACACTAGAAATAATGAGGGAGTTAATTACGTAGATAAAATAATTGGAAGCCCCACAAGGCAGGCCCTTGCTGGTTCACGATCTGGAAATTGACGTCCCTCATACACACCAGAGCGGCCAGGTGGAGGGTAGATCATTGTATTGATGGCGAAAGTTGAGGAATATTGCATCAGTCTAGGGGGCCATTCACTTCCGCAGAACTGCTTCTGCTCACACACAACAAAACACGTTGATTAACATAATTTTAAAATCATCCACATTTTTTGATGCCAAAGATTCACTCCCTGCCCCTCTCCTCCAAGCAAAGCACAGACATCGCTTGGCGGGAGTATGATTTCACATTCTGGGAGAAGTTTCCTATGGCCTCCTTGATTAGGCTTCAAAAAAGGTTTAAATGATACAAAACAGGCACCAAACAACTAGGAAAAAGTAGAGTACGTTATTTTTCAGACTATAAGGCGCCACCGATTTAAGCGCACACATCATAAATGCTCTTAACATGTCTAGGTTCATAATCTAAGCGCACCATTGATAAATGGCATGCTGGAAATGTCTAGGGTTCTAATAGGCGCACTGGACTTTAAGGTCACCCTGATTAAATGGATGAATGACCAGCAGTGGCACCTATGCACAGTTACAAGCGCGTGTTGTATGTAAGTACGGTTTTCATATATATAAGGGCCGCCTGGACTATAAGGGAACACCATTGATTTCTGAGAAATCAAAGGATTTTCTTTGGCGCCTTATAGTTACGAAAATACGGTATGTGTGTGTCTGAGTGTTTATTGGCCCGCTGGACGGTCCTTTACGAACCTTGTACACGTTCAAATATCCCTAACAGGTAGCTGAGTATGGAATAACCGCTCTCTCACACTCTAGTGTTTCAACAAGATGCTACAAAACACATATTTTAGATTTTATAATTATATATGCCTTAACTATTTCAAATTCAATTCCTGCGTTTAAAGTTATTCAATAGAAGGTTATGTTATCACATCAGTTGTTTCTACGTGTTATCCCTGGCTGCCGCTAATCATGGGCTCCCTCTACCATCTACCCAGGGAGCCTCACATGCACACACATAGGCCCTCTCCCTCTTCAGCACATCCTTCCTGTGATCGCCCGGGTTGGTCAAGCCCTGTACACTTCGGCCAGGCGAATCAGCCAGCCCCCAATTGAAGAACATGGCAGTGTCTAAGTCCTGGTCAAAAAAAAAAAAAATTAAATCCTTCCTGTCAATTTATAATTCTCTAATTGAGGTAAAGCAGTGACTGGGTAAAATAATGAATCAATAAGCAAAAACTTGGTCTTTCTCCACTACGGACGACACACTTAAAGGGAACCCTCACATCTCACCAATTCCACTCTTGCACCCCTGATGCTGCACCAGCTTGTTGCAGCGTGGTGCTACCAGAGGCGAAGAGGCTCAACTGCTCATGATCTGGTTGCACCCCTGTCCCCAAACTATTTTTTTGGGGATCATTTCTTCAGAGGAAAATTTCAGTGCCTACTCCAAGCTCCCATCCCACTCATCGAATAAGAAGAGAACTAATAGCTTTGGATAACTAACAGCTACCAATAAACCATGCTAGTAATAGGACCACCAGATGCGTTAATCTGGGCTGAGGCAGTCCTCGGCTCCGCCATTTGACACACTTACTCTCATCATGATCACTTTGGCCACAGGTGGGTGATCTCAATTGCGTGGAGTGGAGTGTCCCCAAAGTTTTTCAAATCATTGCGCAAGATAACATGGAGTTTTATCATCTAAAAAGGGTTTAACAAAATAAAATAAACAAAACAACCACACAACCATGGCAAAAAAAAATGACCTGACATGCTAAAAAATTAATAAAACGAGGGT
This sequence comes from Engystomops pustulosus, assembly GCA_019512145.1. Lineage (NCBI taxonomy): Eukaryota > Metazoa > Chordata > Amphibia > Anura > Leptodactylidae > Engystomops > Engystomops pustulosus. The sequence continues at coordinate 165,072,611 of CM033646.1, read as the reverse complement.
AAAACTCTACTATACGTAATCCCCGATGTGTGACGATGGATACAAGGAACGCGCATGCGACATATGTAGGCGAGCATCTCGCACCAGGTCGCGGGGCGTGGGAGACCGGAGAGCAGGAAAGAGTAAATTCACCCACCATAAATTTATAGCGTGTCGTGGGGAGCCAATTTGCATATTATCCATGGAGATTGCACTTATCAGTTATAATTCTTTTCAAGGCCAATCACCCCAATAGTTTCTTGACCCCCACAACATCAAGACTTATACCACCATGAACATGGATCCGACTTCCTTCAGCGCCGCCATAAGCCATAAGTTCGAGGAGAAGAAGGAAAAAATCGCAGAAGAGATCGCAATCCAGCCACCAGCAAACACTCTCTTTTCCTGTTGTCCCCCCAAAATTGGGTAAACGTAGTAGTGATCAGTGTGGCCCAAAGGATTTCGCAAATATGCCAAACCGCAGAGCTGTTACACAATACGGGACTAAGTCAAGACAATAACTCATAACTATAGGTGTATCGTCATACACAGGGGGCAGTAATGTATAGGTTTTAAATTATATGTACACATAGGGGGCAGTATTATAGGAGTTATATTCTTGTACACGGGGGCCAGTATTATAGTGTTATAGTCTTGTACATAGGGGGAAGTATTATAGTAGTTATATTCTTGTAGCATAGGGGCAGTATAATGTAGTTATAGTCTGTACACAGGGGCCGTATTATAGTAGTTATATTCTGTACACAGGGGGCTTAATATATAGTTAGGTCCTGTACACAGGGCCAGTTATAGTAGTTATAGTCCTGTACAAGGGGCCAGTATCATAGTGTTAATAGTCCTGTAGACACAGGCCAGTATTATATTAGTTATATCCTGTACCCAGGGGCCAGTATTATAGTATTATAGTCCTGTACACAGGGGCCAGTATTATAGTAGTTATAGTCCTGTACAAGGGGCCATTATTATAGTAGTTATAGTCATTTCGGTACACAGGGGCCATATTATAGTAGTTATATTCTTTACACAGGGGCCAGTAGATTAGAGTTATAGTCCCTGTAACACAGGGGCCCATATTATAGTAGTATACTTCCGTATCACAGGGCCAGTATTATAGTAGTTATATTATTCCTGTACACAGGGCCAGTATTATAGTAGTTATATTCCTGTACAAGGGGCAGTTTATAGTAGTTATATTCCTGTACACATGGGGCAGTATTATAGTAGTTATAGTTCCTGTACACAGGGGGCAGTATTATAGTAGTTATATTCCTGTACAGGGGCAGTATATATGTAGTTATATTCTGTACACAGGGGGCAGTATTATAGTAGTTATTCCCTGTACACAGGGGCAGTATTATAGTAGTTATATTCCTGTAGCACAGGGCAGTATTATAGTGTTCTCCTGTACACAGGGGGCAGTATTATAGTAGTTTATATTCTGTACACAGGGCAGTATTATAGTAGTTTTATTCCTGTACATAGGGGGCAGTATTATAGTAGTTATATTCTCTGTACACAGGGGGCAGTATTATATAGTTATATTCTTACACAGGGGCAGTATATTAGTATTTATATTCCTGTACACAGGGGCAGTATTATAGTAGTTATTCTGTACACAGGGGGCAGTATTATTATAGTGTATTATATTCCTGTACACAGGGGGCATTATATAGTAGTTATATTCCTGTACACAGGGGGCAGTATTATAGGTATAATTCCTTGTACAAGGGGGCAGTATTATAGTAGTATTTCCTGTCACAGGTGGCAGTATTATAATTGTTTATTCTGTCCATAGGGGGTAGTATTATAGTATTTAATTCTTGTAACAGGGGGCAGTATATAGTAGTCTTATATTCCTGTACACTAGGGCAGTATTATGTAGTTTATTCCTGTACACAGGGGGCATTATTATAGTAGTATATTCCTGTCACAGGGGCAGTATTATAGGATTTATATTCCTGTACACAGGGGGCAGTATTATAGTAGTTATATTCCTGTACAAGGGGGCAGTATTATGTAGTTTATATCTGTACAGGGGCATATTATAGTAGTTAATCCTGTACCAGGGGCAGTATTAAGTATTATATTCCTGACACAGGGGCAGTATTATAGTCTTATATTCTGTACACAGGGGGCAATATTATAGTAGGTATATAGTATTATATTCCTGTACACAGGGGGGCAGTATTATAGTAGTTATATTCCTGTACCAGGGGCATATTATAGTAGGTTATATTCACTTGTAACACAGGGGGCAGTATTATAGTAGTTATATTCCTGTACACGAGGGGGCATTATTATGTAGTTATATTCCTGTACACAGGGGGCAGTATTATAGTGTTATATTCCTGTACAGGGGGCAGTATTATATTAGTTATATTCCTGTACAATAGGGGTCAGTTTATATAGTTATATTCTCCTGTTACATAGGGGGCAGTATATAGTAGTTATATTCCTGTACATAGGGGGCAGTATTATAAGTTATATTCTGTACATAGGGGGCGTATTAGAGTATATTGTACTAGGGGGCGTATTATATAGTTCTATTCCTGTAACTAGGGGGCAGTATTATAGTAGTTATTTCTGTACAGATGGGGCAGTATTATAGTAGTTATATTCTGTACTATCGGGGCAGTATTATAGTAGTTATATTCTGTACATAGGGGGCAGTATTATAGTCGTTATATTTTGTCATAGGGGGCAGTATTATAGTATTATATTCTCGTTTACATAGGGGCAGTATATAGTAGTATACCTGACAAGGGGTAGTATTATAGTAGTTAATATTCTTGTACATAGGGGGCATTATTATTATAGTAGTTATATTCTTGTACTAGGGGGTAGATTATGTAGTTATATCCTTACATAGGGGGCAGGACTATTGTAGTACTCTTATTGCCCATGGAGGGCAAGTATTATGAGAGAAAACCAAATGGTTTAGCTGCCAGAAAATGTTGGGTATTTGCTCATATAACAGTATACACTTATAATAAGAATAGGGTGGAGGTGAAATATATTAATAAGTGATGTGTTTGTTGTGCAGCCGTTTTCCGCCATAACAACTCAGTTAACATTATAACATTCCTGTCGGGCCGCTCCCTTCATGTCTTCATGAGCTGCGGACTTTCCTGTATAGCAACATTCACTATTTCTTCCTGGGGATATAGTGGTGGGGGGCTGGGGGTTATATAGGGGGCGCTATGCTCATAGTTTTGGTGGGACGGTGGATAGTACGGCGCTGCCACCTGTAGAGGTAATTTACTTTCAGATCCATAGTGGGGGGGGGGGGGGGGGGGGGGGGAAGCAGACATGGCGGTCTACAAGAAGTCTATAATCATTCTCTCTCTAGACACCTACTCAACAGAACTACAACATTGCCAAAGATGATGACCGCCTGGAGGCCGCTTTACCCTTGTCCGCCATCTCGGGACGTTACCTGTGAGAGACACAACCACATTAGTCAGTCATTCCTAGAATACCGCACACAGTTCCCATATCTTAGTCATATAGAGTGTTCCTGGACAACACGAGGGGCCTATACATTAAGAATTACTACAAATCTTTATAGGTAACTAGAGCTAAAAAAGTGAACCTGCTGACACCACTAGAGGGAGCCCTCAGCATCCCGTTCTACCTGGAACTCATGTTCAAACTGATCCTGGAAAATGTGTTTTTGTGTAATCTGGGAAAACCTTTGGGGAGGCAGAAAAAAAAAAAAAAAAAAAAAAAAAACATCATACCCTACTGCCACCTGCCAACAAGAAGTCCATAGAGTTGGGGGCAATAACCAAAAACCATTCTATAGGTGCCCACAGACCTGCTACATGTGCCCTGTACCCAATGTCAGGCCCTTCCCGTCTTCTATATGAGGCGCCTGTAACCCCTTCCCCAGAATTAGCACCTACCACCCGTACCACGGCACATGCACCCTAAGGTGACAGCTACGCCCTTCTCTAGGTTCAGTCTATGGACCCCCTATAGTACTCAGAGAGAACCATGGTTTATATTCCGAGTCAGAACATATTTAATACTACTGTAGAGCTGAGGGTTTGTTACACTTGTGTTGAGGCTAACAATCCGTGATGTAAACAGATGATACAATAGAGAAGTAATATTACAGACACAATGTACAATTAGCTGCGGGTATTGGCGACAGACAACAAGGTTTTGCCTTCAACATGAGGAATTTTCCAAATTTGTAAGCAAATCTGTGTAAAAGTAGAATGTAGGAAATATTTGTACATCTGATACGTTAATTACACCATCAAAAACATACTCTGGAGAAAAAAAACTGCAGCGCAATGTGAACACGGAGCAAAGAGACGGCAGACTGTACCAGGTTAGCTCCTTACCTGCTACACATCAGCACCACAGGACCAAACCCAAACAAGCTGCAATACCAGAGAGATGTAGCAGAGTGGAATTCTCACTGTGTTCATCTGTAGTGTTACATAGGACTGCAGGACACTCTACTACATGATCTGTATCAGAGAGTTATCACTGTGTTATCTGTGGTGTTACATAGGACTGCAGGTCACTACATGTATCTGTACTCAGAGAGATATCACTGTGTTATCTTGTGGTGTTACATAGGACTGCAGGACACACCCTACTACATGATCTGTACTCAGAGATATCACTGTGTTATCTGTGGTGGTTACATAGGACTGCAGGTCACTACATGAATCTGTACTCAGAGAGATATCACTGTGTTATCTGTGGTGTTACATAGGACTGCAGGACACACCCTACACATATCTGTACTCAGAGATATCACTGTGTTATCTGTGGTGTTACATAGGACTGCAGGACACATCTATACATGATTTGTACTCAGAGAGATATCACTGTGTTACTGTGGTGTTACATAGGACTGCAGGACACACCTACTACATACTCTGTACTCAGAGATATCACTGTGTTATCTGTGGTGTTACATAGGACTGCAGGAACACATCTACTACATGTATCTGTACTCAGAATATTCACTGTGTTATCTGTGGTGTTACATAGGACTGCAGGTCACATCTACTACTGATCTGTACTAGAGATATCACTGTGTTATCTGTGATGTTCCATAGGACTGCAGGACACATCTACTACATGATCTGTACTCAGAGAGATATCACTGTGTTATCTGTGGTGGTTACTAGGACTGCAGGACACATCTACTACATGATCTGTACTCAGAGAATATCACTGTTGTTATCTGTGGTGTTACATGGACTGCAGGACACATCTACTACATGATCTGTACTCAGAGAGATATCACTGTGTTATCTGTAGGTGTACCTAGACTGCGGACACATCTACTACATGATCTGTATAGAGAGATCACTGTGTTATCTGTGAGTGTTACATAGGACTGCAGGACATCTCCTACATGATCTGTACCAGAGATATCACTGTGTTATCTGTGGTGTTATAGCTAGGACAGCAGGACACATCTACTACATGATCTGTACTCAGAGATATCACTGGTGTTTTCTGTGGTGTTACATAGGACTGAACTGAGGCACATCTACTACATGATCTGTACTCAGAGATATCACTGTGTTATCTGTAGTGTTTACATAGGACTGCAGGTCACATCTACTACATGACTGTACTCAGAGATATTACTGTGTTATCTGTGGTGTTACATAGGACTGCAGGACACATCTACTACATGATCTGTACTCAGAGATATCACTGTGTTATCTGTGATGTTACATAGGACTGCAGACACATATACTACATGATCTGTACTCAGAGGAGATATCACTGTGTTATCTTTGGTGTTACATAGGACTGCAGGTCACACTGATATATTGGTTCATTATTTCACTACAATCATAATTGTGCAAAGCACACAGTCACAGACACATATCAGCTCGGCTATATTGAACAAACAATGCGTGCAGAATCATTGCTGGTCCATTCAGCTGCACCCAACAATGGCTCCAGTAAACTAAAGACTGGCATGTACTACAATTCCCAAGCACCTCGTCCCTATTATGACAGCGCCACACACTTCAAAGTTTCTCATGATTTCAAGATCTCTGCTTGCTGTCAGTCAATAGGAACCACCATTGTATACAACTCCTGGTGAGTGAAACTGCCACACACCTGACAAATACCAAGTATTAAAAAACAATGGGGTCTAACAAAACTCTACACCCTGGTTTACATGTCCAGCCCACCAGGCCTCATAACCAAGTATGCAGGATGCAACCACCTTCTCTCAAACCAAATTGACTTGCAATTCTTCACTGGTGTAGAGCGCATTCACACAATCAGATTTCCGATGTGGTTTTTGGAAGCCAAAAGCGGTGCAGATCATATGGGGGAGAACATACATGGAGAGGCGCTGCTCATCCTCTGGTTTGGAATCAAACACTGCATAAAAAACCAAAAAACTGAAAGTGTGTAAGGGTCCGACTCGACGCTGCGACCCAAGATTGTTGTACCACTTGTCAAACCATTGGATTCCATCTCCTCCACTAGGTTATAAGTTTCAGGGGCAATCTGGCAAGATCATTCATGCCTCAGCGCAGTTCCACACACCAGGTTTTTAGATGCAGTTTTTTGAAAAAGCTTAAAGCTTCAGGGAGAAATATCTTTCAGAGATTTTACTCCTTATTTTTTCACCTCTGATCAAAAACGGAATCTAAAAAAACCTGATCGTGTGGAACGCAGCCTAGCGCAGGTGATCCTGACGAATACAAAACTAATCAATCTGTGGATATTTGGGGCACAACTGAGGGGTCTGCACCTCAAATCCCGTAATATCTACAATCTAAGAAGAGATGTCGTCTTGAATGAGGATGATGAGAGTCGTAGTTTGTCTCACCAGTTACAACTTCCGATTTCGGGAATTCCATGCTGCCCACGAATGGTCGCGGTTCCAATTAAAATGAAATACATGTAACTTTTTTCAGTTTTTAATAAGTATAGCCCCCCCCCCATCCATCCATCCATCCATCTCCAGCCCCACGCACCTGTACTCACCTGCGCAGGGTCAGGTGTGTGCTCCACCCTGAGGATGAGTGCAGCTGTGGAGTGGCACGCTCACATCTGAGGTGGGGTTATCTCAGGACTTGTATCTTTGGGGTGCACAGACTTGGGGAGGGAGGAAGACATTTACCTGCAGGTCCCTCCCCCGTTACTCCACCTTTGCACCAGTTCCCTTTCCGGGCTCCTTTGACTCCATTGTTGGGTCACTGTGATGTTTATGTCCTGAAGTCAAACTGGTTTGTAGGAACAAAGAATCTGCGGCAGATACTGAAATCACTGAGATAAGGATGAAACTCCAGTTTGTAAGAATATCCAAACCTCCAGGACTGGACTGACCAGTGACACCATCTCCATCCCACCTCACTGGGCTATGTCATGTGACCGGTTCTTAGAATTTGGTCACTGCCCCCTATGGATGGTGGAGATGCAGGCCCATAGTGAAGGTAACCCACTGGTCCATTTTTATGACCCCTATTGGTGAGTCATTATGGGATAGAATTAAGGGATTGTCCAGGATTTGAAAATCAAGTCTGCTTTCCATCTAGAACAGAACAGGACTCTTATTGCAGATAAAAAAAAACCTTAAAATCTTGTTACAAACCCCTTTAAGCTGGCCATAGATGACAAGACTTCCCCTTGAAGCAGAGGTTGGGGGAGATAAGTGATGGCCATTTGGATTTCAATAAATCTCATACTTTTCAGAAAGGGAAAAATCCTCCATTCGGGGGAGCATCACTCCCCTCTAACCACTGAGGGCACCTGCACACTCAGCCGCGAGTTCACATGAATGGGTGAATGTATCAGTACAAATAATCCTTTTTAGCCTCCAGAGGGCTCCTATTTGGATCTCACCCATCCACCACAACCTACATTTTTTTTATAGTAGGCCACCACTAGTAAGGTGGTAAAGCAAATTTTGGGGCAACCCCAAGAATGATAATCCAGCCCTTGTGCCAGTGATTTCCTTGCACCTGGGAAGGGAGGAAAAGTTTATATGTGACTTGGGGCCCCTTCTCCTGCCGGGGCCCCCTGACACACGGTCACACTACACACCCCCTGAATGCTGCCCTGTGTCATGTACTTGATACAGCGACAAACTTCTGCTCAACTAAAGCTACATAATCGACACATTGTTACAAAAGCTCAGCTATATGAACAGAGTTGGCGGGGGTGTAATTAGGAGAGGCAGGGCCCCATATCCCCATATTTGTACACTACACATTTAGGACCTTAGGAAGATCTATCAAAGATTCATGCTGCATACTATGGAAGATGTGCACTGTTATATACATATAATGCTTTACAATGGTGCACATCCTCCATTCTTTAGTGTGTCAGGTCAAATGCCAGGCCCCCTGACACTGCCGGCCCCATGGCTGTAGTCCCCCTCCCCCGGAAAAGTATTTCCATCCACTTACATTAGAAATGGTGACACATGGTTTTTAATGCATTTTCTTTTCATCACGTTTTGGTCCTTGCAAAACGCATCATTTTGCATCTTGGCTTTTTTTGATAATGCATACGATTACATGTACAAACACAGGAAGAAAGATCATCGTGTTTTTCCAAATTCCAAGAGACACCAATGTATCAATATAACACAATCAAGCAGTTGCTTTTTTAAAAAGGCGAACACGCCAAGGAATACCCCTTTAAGAACCCATTAAATCCTCCAGTTCTGGAATTCCTTTAACATAACTAATACCACCCATGAGGAAGTGGGAGGAGTCAATACGGGAAATCCACCCTAAGGATCTAAAATATGTAAAAGTAAATGTCCCCTGGATTGGAATACATAATAAATCCCCCTGTGTCTTGTTGGTGTGGTCCACGATCACCATGGCTTTACATGCTTGATTTTTTTTTGTAATGAACCTTAAATGTTAGGGTGTGTTCACACACAGTTGTTCAGATGCAGTTTTGATGTCCAACGGTAGTGAGGAGAGGAGTCATCTCCTATAAGTTCTCATTATTAGATCCTCAGCTACTTTTGGTTTGGAAAACTGCATCTGAGAAACTGAAAGTGTGGAACGCAGCCTTATATATTCCTATATACTCTTTGTTGAGTTCACCAATCCTTATCTCAGACTCCTCTTTAGGGCTTGTTCCCATGTTGTGTAGTAGAGGTGCAGCCCAGCTGAGCGAGGGACTGACTGATGGAATCCCCTCCGACCGGTCGGACACACTTCTAGAATGTTATCTGTTCTGCGATTGTGGAATGATTACAATGTGGCCGGGGTCCTGCCTGAGCTGGCGTAGAGGGGGCCCGCATGTCGCCACCTCACCCCCCTCTCCTACTACCTCAGTACATGGACTATGTGCAATCCTGTGCTGCCATGCACCCTAGAGCCCATTCCCATATATCCAGTCCTCACCCAACGCCCTTGGGTCAGATGGATGACATTTATAGGCAACTATTATAAGACAATAGGATTATTATTAGGGCCGGATTATGGGAGAGCACCCCTGGGCCCACTCCAAACTTTGCTCCTAAAGAGGCCCCACCAACCAAAGTTTTTATTCTAATGTGGGCCTGATTCAGACAGTCCGTTGCCCCGCTCTCCTGAACCGCATGTTAAAATAGCAGCCGGGTTTATAGAAGAAGTCTGTAGCTAGTGGCAGACTGGACCCCCCCACATGTTTGTGTCTATGATAGAGCGAGGGGACAATAACATTCCTGCTCTACACCAGCTGCGACCTCTGCGCCATATATCTGACTGATAGAAGAGAGGAGTTGCTCCGTGCAACGGGGGGAGTTTTTTATTTTGTTACTATATGGGTACTTATTAAGTCATTCCTGGGTTTGTACATATATGTATTTATTACAGGCAGTCCCCTATTTAAGCACCCGACTTGCAGACGACCCCTGGTTAAAGATGGACCCCTCTGCCACTGTGACCTCTGGTGAAGTCTCTGGATATTACTATAGCCCAGGATGCACTGATCAGCTGTAATGTGTCTATATAGAGATGAGCGAACATACTCGTTCGAGCATTAGCGTACTTACTCGAAACTGCTCGTTGCTCGACAATATTCGCCCGCTCGAGAAAATGGCACTCCCGCCGTTTTGCTTTTTGGCGCCAGAAACAGAGCCAATCACAAGCCAGGAGACTCTGCACTCCACCCAGCATGACGTGGTACCCTTACACGTCGATAGCAGTGGTTGGCTGGCCAGATCAGGTGACCCTGGATAGACTAGCCGCTGGCCCGCGCTGCTCGGATCATTCTGTGTCTGGATGCCGCTAGGGAGAGAGCTGCTGCTGGTCAGGGAAAGCGTTAGGGTGTTCTATTAGCTTACTGTTGGCAGGAGTGATTCTCCAAGAACCCAACAGCCCTTCTTAGGGCTACAATAACGTTATATTTTACTTTTTTTTGTTTGCTTGTGGCTGGGCTTGCTGGCACTAGTATGGCAGCTAGTACATATTGTGAGGAATTGCAGGGGACTTGTGTTTAGCTCTTAGTGACACACTATCCACCTCAAACACCGAAGTGGGACAATTTATTAGGGGTTTGATTAGAATTAGGCAGAGTCTGCTGATTTATTTTTTTTTACCTTTATTTCTTTTTATAGCTCAAAGTCATCTGGCACAGCACAAAATCCAGTTGTGTGCTGTCAGTGTCGGTTAGAAACTAGCCATAGCAATAGGATAGCATCGTTTTGTTTAAAAAAATAAATAAAAAAAACCACAAAAAAATAAAAAATTAAAAGTTTACACTTTAATTTGGAAAATGTTTAACCCAGGGCTAGGGGTAAGGACAGGCGGGGACTGGGCGTCCAACTACTGCAGGGGTCAGAGGCCGTGGTCCTGGCCGGGGTGAGACACACCACCTGCTGATGAGGAGGCAGGGAACGCCGCAGAGCTACACTCCCTAGGTTCATGTCTGAAGTTACTGGGACTCGTGGTAGAGCACTGTTGAGGCCAGAACAGTGCGCAGAGTGATGTCGTGATTCGACAATGCTTCTAGCCATTTGTCCCACCAGTCATCTTCCACGCAGTCCACCCATGTCACCGAAATCAGCACTCCTCCAGCTCCTGCACCTCACCTCGACCTCCTCCCCCCAGTCTGCCCCCTCCCAGGAAAATTTGGCATTTGAACCGGCATACCTGAAACTGTTTTCTGGACCCTTCCCACAGTCACAACCACTTGTCCGGTTGCTGCTGAGCAATTTTCCGATGCCCAGGTTTTCCACCGGTCGCAGTCTGTGGGTGATGATGAATTATTGACTAGTGGAAAGTGTGTAAAGAGGTGTCGGACGATGAGGAGACACGGTTGTCAGAAAGTGTGAAGTTGTTGTCAGGCAGGAATCCGAGGGGGAGCAGACTGAGGGATCGGAGTGTGTGAGGTGACAGACCCAAGCTGGGTTGATAGGCCGGGTGAACACAGTGCTTCTGAGACGGAGGCGAGTCCTATAGCGAACAGGTTGGAAGAGGCAGTGGTGGGGCCAGACGGAGAGGCAGGGCCAGAGCTGGTGCATCACGCCAAATGTTGCCCGTAGTGAAGCTCCCGTGGCGAGGGCTCCCGCGGCGAGGGCTAGATTTTCAAGAATCTGGAGGTTCTTTAAGGAAACACCGGATGACCGCGGACGTGGGGTGTGCAACCTGTGCCACACCAGGATCAGCAGGGGTTCCACCACTACTTAGCTTAACACCACCAGTATGCGCAGGCAATGAATGCTAAACACCCCACTCATGGCACCAAGCCCGTTCACCCGCCGGGCACACCACTGCTCCTTCCCCTGGTGTCATCTGCATTCAGCCCCCTGCCAGGACCCCGGGCCAAACACCTCCAGTGCGAAAACCCCATCTTCGCCCACGATCCTCCACAGCATCCACAGCGTTCAGCTCTCCATACCCCAGACCTGGAGCGCAAAAGGAAGTATAGTGCAACCCACCCACAACCCCAAGCCCTCAACGCCACATCTCCAAGTTGCTTAGCCTGGAGATGCTGCCCTATAGGCTGGTATAGACCGAGGCCTTTTGAAACCTCATGGCGGCAGCCGCCCCTCGGTATTCGGTCCCCAGCCGCCACGCTTTTCCCGATGTGCCGTCCCAGCCCTGCACAAGCATGTCAGAGAACATCATCCGTGCCCTGACCAACGCCGTTTCTGACAAGGTCCACCTGACCACGGACACGTGGACGAGTGCTGCCGGGCAGGGCCACTTATATCGCTGACGGCACATTGGGTTAACTTGTGGAGGCTGGGCCGAGTCTGACCCTGCGGCTGGTCATATACTGCCAACGCCGAGGATTGCGGGGGCCCCTCGGTCCAGGTCTCAATGGCCTACTATGCCTCCTCCTCCTCCCACCCCTCCTCCACCTCCTCCTCCTCCAATTACCATCCGTGGGCATGGCGCCATCAGTCGGTAGCTCTAGGCACAGCAGCAGTGCGGTCGCTAGCGACAGCAGGTGGTGCTCAAACTGCTGAGCTAGGCGATAAAAGGCACACCGCCCAAGAGCTATTACAGGCATCACCGCTGAACCTAGCCAGGCATGGTTTGTGTGGTGACAACGGCCGTAACCTGGTGGCGGCTCTGCAACTCACAGACTGACACTGTGCAATGCCTGGCCCATGTTTTAAATCTGATAGTTCAGCGTTTCCTCAAGACATACCCCATCTGTCTGATTGCTCACGAAGGTGCGCCGCCTTGTGCGCATTTCAGAAGTCCAGCACAGATGTTGCCACTCTCAGGGCAGTGCAGCGCCGCCTCCAACTGCCCGCTCACCGACTGTTGTGCGACGTGCCCACGAGGTGGAATTCAACATTAACCATGTTATCCAGAGTTTACCAGCAGCGCAGAGCATTGTAGACTGCCAGATGTCAACTTCCACCAGAACTGGTATTCAGGTCAGTCAGCTTCCTCAAGTCTACATGAGGAGTGGACGTGGATGTCTGATATCTGTCAGGTGCTGAGTAACTTTGAGGAGTCAACACAGTGGTCAGTGGCATGCCGCCATCATCAGCCTCACCATCCCGCTGCTGGCCTGTTGAAAAACTCTGTGGTCAGCATGAAGTCGGAAGCTTTGCGCTCGTCACAAGAGACGGGGGAAGAAGATTCCCTTGTTGATAGCCAAAGCCCCTTAGGTCTGTTTCTCAGCGCATATGGGAGGAGGTGGAGGAGGATGGAGGAAGAGGAGGAGAATGTTGGCGAGACACAAGAGGGGAGCATTGCTCAGACCTTCACTGTTCAGCGTGTATGGGCAGAAGAGAGGAGTTGGAGGAGTTGGAGGAGGAGGAAATGGACAGTCAGGCCAGTGAGGGAGTGAATTCTTGCCGTTGGGTCTCTGGCGCATATGGCAGATTTCATGCTAGGCTGCCTATACCCGTGACCCTCGCGTTCAAAGAATTTATTCCAGCACCGATTACTGGGTGTTCACTCTCCTGGACCCCGGTACAAGCAAAATCTTTCCACTCATCATCCCTGGAGAGGAAAGGAGTGTGAGAATGCATGAATACCACAGGCCCTGGTGCACAAGCTGAAACAGTATTTCCTTCTGACAGCGCTAGCGGCAAGAGGCGTAGTTCTGGGCGACAAGTAGCGAGGGAGAGTAGGCGAGCAGGCAGCTTGTCCAGCACTGGCAAGGGTACGCTTAACAAGGCTTTTGCCAGTTTTATATTCACCCCAGCAAGACACGTCACCTGTCCCAGTCTCGGCAGAAGTAGGGCTGATCTTTACAGAAAGATGGTGAGGGAGTACGTAGCTGACCATAGCATCGTCCTAAATGATCACACAGCTCCCTACAACTACTGGTTCAAGCTGGACATGTGGCACAAACTGGCGCTGTACGCCTTGGAGGTTCTTGCCTGCCCTGCCGCTAGCGTCTTGTCCGAGCGGGTTTTCAGTGCAGCTGTGGCATCATCACCGATAAGCGTACACGCCTGTCGACTGACAGCGCTGACAGGCTGACGCTTATTAAGATGAATAAAGCTGGATTTCTCCGCATTTCCATTCTCCACCAGTGAAAGAAGCTCAACCTGAATATGTATGCACTCCTCCTCCTCATTGTCCTCCTTCTCCTCCTCTTTGTACACTAAAGCAGAGGAAACTGGCTATTTTTTACCAGGGCCAACTGGCTCTAGCTATAGTACTCCATGTATTTAATTTTCTGGAGGGCCACCTACCCGGTCCTCTGTTTTAAGCAATTTTGGGAGTGCCACATACAGGCACTCAATCTATTTAATTTTACTGGAGGACCACCTACCTGCTCCTCTGGTTTGAAAACTTTTTAGGACTGCCACATACAGGCACTATCCAAATTAAATTGTCTCCATAGCAGCCTCCACATGTCGTTCTTTTAGCTGGCTCCACACGTTGTCTCCATTGCTACCTCACACTCATCGCCATAGCTGCCTCCAAAAGTCGTCCATATAGCTGCCTCCATACATGGTCTCCTTATCAAACGAGGTGTGGCAGGCAGAATTTTGGGTTGTTTTCATGGATTTCACATCAAAGTTGTTAACTTTGTCGCCACCCTGCTGTGTTATCCACAAAATATACTGGCAAACTTTTATCATTTACCGATATATTCATTTCGCGCTTCTTGCGCATCTGTTTACATTCCCCTCACCCCGCCATACCCAAACTTATAGAACGCTACTACCTTGATCTTATACAAAAGGTTCTTAGAAGTGCTGTTTGGGAGGAGCCTAGAGACAGGGCTTGGATAGACAAAAGCTCGCAGCGCCAGCTCCATGCCAAGATCCAACTAACATAGGTTTTAACTGCAGCCACCTTTAATCTACTACTAGTTCACTGCCTCCATACATGTTCCCCTTATCAAACGAGCTGTGTCAGGCAGAATTTGGGTTGTTTCATGGCTCCATGTTAACTTTGTCGCCACCCTGCTGTGTAATCCCACAAATACTGGCAAAACTTTTATCATGTACGATATTATTTGACGCTTCTTTGCTCACCTCCTTTGGTTCCTCTCTGCCACCCATTGGTTGAGCCTGAGTCCATTTAGGGTATGTCGCCATGACACTCTCTAGCCTGCTGCCGCTGCCTCTGCATGCCGTCCCCTAGTGTCAGGGTCATTATTGGATGTTTTAGATGCTATCTAGCTTCATTTCTGTCACTCTGTCATGGCCATGCTGTTTGCCCATAATTTTGGCATAATGGTGCGATTAAGCAGCCTCAGAGCATCCATGCATGCTGCCCCTGCTGTTTCCTGTCCATTTCCGTGGTGTTTCCATCCTTTTCTGAGGTTTCCAGGTGTTTGGCCAAGCTTCCCTGTGCAGAGCCTTGGTCCCCTTGAAAAATGCTCGAGTCTCCCATTGACTTCAATGGGGTTCGTTATTCGAGACGAGCACTCGAGCATCGGGAAGTTCGTCTCGAATAACGAGTACCCGAGCATTTTAGTGCTCGCTCATCTCTAGTCTGTAATGAAGCTTTATTGATAATTCTTGGTCCCATTGCAGCTAAAATGCCGACTTACATACAAATTCAACTTAAGAACAAAGCGATGGACCTTATCTTGTACGTAACCTGGATACTGCCTGTACTTTGGGCTGTATATATACATTATTAAGGGACTGTATTATATGTATGGCTGGGGGAGGCAGTATATATTATTATCGGGGTCTGTACATACTGTATAGGTAGTAATGGAGCTGTGTGGTCTGTTTATATGTATTGCTGGAAGGTGCCCCCACCAGTTTGTGCCCCGGACCTCCACCACCCTTGATTCCGCCCTGTGTGGATGATGAGGAGGAGGAGGATGAAGGCAGAGTCTCTGCTTAACCCCCTTTGTGCAAATCAAAGTGACATATCTAAGAAGCAGAATACTGGATCTGTGAGAGTCTTCCCATACTGCACATACCTGCTGCATTCCTCAGGGGGGAGACGGGGGACCCCATCACTGGATTTTAAAGTTTGTGCAAGTAACAATCTGGGCTCCTTCATGCTCCTTCCCTGCTGCTAATTTTTATTAAAACCATTGAGAATAACGGCCAGTCCATTTCATACACCCTTTTAATGTGTGGCCAAAATTGGGCTCGCCTGAATGTGACAGCGCAGATTTTGGGAGTCCTTACATAGTTTTACCTTTAGTAGCAGCTTCTAGTTCCAGAATCCCAGCAATCGGTGTAGACTGACACAGTCGGCAGATGGAGTTAGGTGTTATATAGGGATATTTATGTGACATTTAGGGTCTTGGGAAAGCTGGGTGATCCCTAGATACTTTATTACCTGCTGTTATTGTACGTTGTATTGGAGTTGTGCTCAGCGTTATTGTCACTCAGGTCATGAATGCGGCCGATACGTGTGGATATCAGATATTTGGGGAGAGAAGTTCTGAATTTAGGAAGAATGATGTCGGGTGACATTCCAGGCTGTGAAACTCTCCGCGCTGGGGAGGGGGGGCAGCATTATCACCTATAGGTCTACACACAATGCCGGACAGGTAATACAAGCCCCACCACATACCCCACAATGCACATAGACACCCTAAAAATTGGGTGACCCTGCCTGGGTTGGGGTCATGGCAGCCATATTGATACGATCTCTCCAGTTTGCGCCGTCTAGGAAATCCTCTGATCATCCGGGTTTCCTAGAAACTAATATATAACAGATATAATGGGGATAAAAAAAGACAAAAGAGACGTTTCTTCATTTCAGACACAGATTTATCCGTTCTACACAGGGACAGAGTGTTACCACGGCGCGTTAGTCATTCCCCACAGTCATAATTACATCAGAACCAGGAGAATTATAAATAGCCCCCACAATGAGCGGTTATTATATACATATAGGATACAATATCGGTGCAGGGTACACAGGGGGATGGGCCTTGAGTCAATCATCGAGAGGAGGACAACCAATATGGCTGCCGGGACCGCGTCCTCCCCCCTCTTGTAGGTCGAAGGTTTTCTCCACTCCCCCTATAGCCATATTGTTTGTCACTCAAATAATACATGATAAAAGAAATGGCCAGAAGGGGGCGACGTTAACTGGCACTGGAGGATTTAATAAAAGAGACACGTCTAAGAAAGTTCCTGCTCATAACTGATCACTTTGCGGTTACAGATTCAACTCGGTGACATCACAACATGTTAAGTTTGCATCATGATAGTTCCGCGGGGCGGGGCTTAGTTTGTGTTATCAGGTTTATTTGTACAATATACAGTAGTGTTATCAGGCCATTTTTTTTTTTAACATTCGAGCACCAGGGGCCACAGTCCCCAGTCGTGGTAGATAAATAATCAGAAATAACAGTGTATAGAAATATTTACAGTTAATTAAACAGCAAATAATTGATCATGTGATCGCGTAGGTTATGTAACAAAATTTGGCTCCTCCCCCAAAAAGGGGAATAACTAATATTAATGTCATGACGAGTCCCAAGAATGAGTCTGTAATCGAGTTTAGACTCCTCCTCCTCTCACCAAGCCCCGCCCATTACCACACCCTGGCAGAGAATGAGGGAGGGTGATAATGTACAACCACTAAACACTAGATAATAAAATATCTCAGAATGAACGAACAGGTCGGCCGTTTGTACAATAATTGGAGCCTACTTTCTTTCATAATGATGTTCTGCAGCAGCCGGGGTTTCTGATTGCAGTACAAAGCTACAAGTCTTTTATTTATTCTATTTGTGAAGACTGACTCTAATTTTGCTACACAGGGCTAAAAATTCTAACAAATCAGAAACTTTATCAATATTCCCCCCCAAAAAATTGTTATCCCAGAATTTAAAGACAATATTTGAGAGCTCTGAAACTATTTTTTTTTTTGACAAAAATAAGAAGTTTAAAAAAATATTTGGAGACCCCTGCCCCCCCCCCCAAAAAATAAATCGTACTACCAAAGTAATAATTCCAAAAATATGTAGAACCCCCCCCCCAATACAAATGGAATAAAAAATGTAAAACATAACTTCAGAATAATTTAAAATCGGCTTAAAAAATTCAATATTTAGAGTAACAATTTAACAATTTCTCAAATTATTGAGATCAAACTTGAAAAATACTGAAGATGTAAACAATCCCCCCCCCTCCCCAACAAAAAAATAATAAAGTTAGAATTTAATGCAACCAAAAAAAAATTATTTGAACCGTTAATAAAAACTTTTAAAAATAAAGCGTGGTTTTCCTTGTCCAATCCTGGGGATTTTATTTGCAATTTCCCAGAATCCCCTACTGGAGCGACCATTGCTCCAAGTCTCCACATGCCTGCAAAACTTCTCAAAGAGAGTCCGAAGGGTGATGCCAACTTACCCGTTTTTGGTCCTTTTTAAGGCTCGTTAAAAAACGCATCCGTTTTTTACCATTTTAATTAAGATAATTGTTAAAACCTGTAAAAAACGGATGCATTTTTTAACGGACTGCTTAAAAACGGACCAAAAACAGGTTCAAAATGCCACGTGTGGCATCGCCCTTACTCTCTGACCCCACCCAAAAATGGTTTCTTTTGATTTTAATGGAATACTGCCCCTAGTGGCGGAGATTATAACAAAAATTTGCACATAAAAAGGGTCGTACAAAATATTATTGTTACCCCCTATCATGATTGATGGGGGTCTGACTGCTGGGACCCCAACTGATCATGAGAATTGGGGAGTGGTGGAGCTAGAAAATTCAGACCCCATCCCCCGATGGAATAGAATGCCGATCCATCAACTTTCGAGAACGATCATCCAGAATGCTCGCGATTGGTGGGAGTCCAAGCAGCGCCACCCGACAATCAGATTTTCCCTACCCTTATCTGCAGATACGTACACTTGACACAACCACTTAAAAATAATATTTAGTGCACAACGAAAAAAAGAAAAACTCTCCACAAAATGTGGAACGACAAAAAAAAACTATTGTAGCCGAGTGTTTTGGTTGTGGAGGAGGTGTGTCCCGGCTCCCGCCTCCCTGGTTATACATAGCCCATTAATCGCGGCTCACAGTATTAGAAGTCACCGCTCCCTCATTACCGCCGTTCCGCCGCCAGGAGAAGCAATTACACAAACTGGATTTGTTCCGAGAGAACTTGTAATCACCGCAGTTGGCAAAAAAAAAAAAAAAAAAAAAAAACTCCCCCTAAGAAATAAATAATCGGTAATAATGTTTTGTAAAAAGTCTTTTTTTATTTGATTTAATTTTTGGAAATTTTTACTTTTTTTTACATTTAATGGAATACTGCCCCTATGGTGGAGAACAAAAATGTTCACTCCTATGAAAAACGGTTCAAAAAATGTCCCGAATGGACATGATTTATTTTTTTGATCACATATTTTTGGGATAACATGTTCCTTGTTTGCAGCTATGTCACCATTTTGTGAATGGAGCTGAGCTGTAATACCCCCCACAACCACTATACAAAGCATGGGCTATGAGTGGATTGATGGGGGCTGTGCGTCATCCCTGCAATCTTATAGTGATCTCTTACTCAAAGGATAGATGATCAATAAATAATTCCAGTGCTCAGTGTTAGCACTTCTGCCTTGCAGCGCTGGGGTCCTGGGTTCAAGTCCCATCCAGGTCAACATCTGCAAAGAGTTTGTACGTTCTCTCTGTGTTTGCGTGGGTTTCCTCCGGTTTCCTCCCACACCTCCAACATACTGGTAGGTGATTAGATTGTGAGTACCCATGGGGACAGGGACTGATCTGGCAAGTTCTGTGCAGCGCTGCATAATCTGTGTGCGCTATAAATAATTATTATTATTCCTGGAAAATCCATTCAAACTGCAGTTCAGTTTCAGCTCCAATGTTGAAATACAACCCATGGGCAGGTGCGCTGCCTTTGTTCCATGCAAATAGTCAATTTTTTTCTAATTACTAAAAAAAAACCCCCTTTAAGACGTCTTTTAAAAGTAACAATGTCCCATTAAAAAATACAAACTCAATGTGACTTAAAGGATTGTCCAAATGAGAAAATTTTCTTAAAACGTTTTTAAAAAGCCCAAAATAAATACCAAATTTTAAAAAAAAACACCACTTTCTTTTTGTGATGGAAGTTGGAACATGTGACCATCGCAACCAATCACTGGACAATGTAAGTGCATCAATGAAACATGAACATTGGGGGAGATTCATCATTGCCTTCTAAGCCGATCGCGTGGGAGTGTAGGGGGCGGGAGCAGGGTGGTCGGGGGGTGTGTAGGGGGCGGGAGCCAGTGGTCGGGGGTGTGAACAGCGGCCCTCCTGGATTTACTATAGTGTCCACTGGAAAACACAATGGACACTATCGCAAAAATCTCCACCAGGTCCGACCTGGTCCTAGTCTGAACTGGAGGAGTTTACGCTTGAAGAGTCAGAGCCTCTTATAGATCAGTGCCCCTTAGCATCCGGCGGGGAGGGGGGGGATTTTAGATGGATGATGTTTAAAACGCAAGTCTAATGAATTCTGCTATTGTGTTTATGGAAACATGCTTGTGAATGTGGTGTAAATGCAATGTTACACAGTGTAGAACAAAATGTAAAGGCTTTAACAAACGCATTCTGAAGCAATTCTCATTTAAAAAAAAAATATATATATAGAAATGAATTCTTAACACAACATGACAAAGTTATGAAAAATTGTTCCTAGTGGGCAGATAAAATCGGGTCCATTTTTTTTTTTTTTTTTTTAAACAAAAAATGAAACCTATATATTTATTTATGCCCTTGTTTTTGTTTGCATAAACTAAAAATTCCAAAATATTATTTATTTATTTTAAATGTTCTCGTTAAAAAGTGGACCGTGGGCCAAGCCGACTTCATATGGAACCCCGATTGTGGACAACAAAAAGGGTTAAAAAAAACAACAACACAACTTGTTCGGGAGTGTTGCAAGCATTCTGGGGGTTTTAGCTGGACGCAGAGCACTCTACAAGTATGAGTTTCTACAGGAGGGGTGAGAGTCATTAACCTTCATTACCAGCCTCATAAGTGGAAGCCGATTACTCCAAAGCTTTACATTAATGGCCGCCGACCGGCGCAGTCCACAGCCGCCGCCGCCGATCCATTCACACGCAAAAAAAAAAAAAAATCTGGAAAAACAGGGGGGAAAAAAAATCACTATTTTCATTGTACAAGTTAGATGTTTATGAAGAAAATTTGTGTTTTATATATTTAAAAAAAATATAAATAAAAAATTAAATTTACTGTATTCTAAATTTTTTTTAATATTCTAAGTAAAAAAAAAAAAACTTTAAGAAAAAAAGAGATGAACAAAAATGTAAATTGGACGACATTTAATTTCTCAGATAATCAGTTAATTTTGTAACAAAAAAAACATGTCTCCTTTTCCCGCTTCTATCTCTTGCAAGATAATATAAATAGCGGATTAGAAAAAAAGAAGGATGATATTTCATTTTTTTTTTTATCATTGGATAAAAAAAAAAAAAAAAAAAGATTATTCTAGGGTCTTAAAAAGTAGCTACAAAATTTTTAATACTGATCAGCTGAGATGACCCGTACTTATGGTTGGTGGCCGCTTTTCGGCAGTTCTGGTAACCCGAATAGGTTTCTTATGGGCTGCAGAGCCAATCCAGGGAGCTGTACGCCCCTAGCAACTAGGCATGGCTGTGGATTGGCCAGGTGGACACCTGCTGGACACACATCTAGCCAATGACAGCCATGCCAAGTTGCTAGGGGTTACGAGTCGTCTCATTGTCTCTGTCCATCAGAAACATGTCCGGGTCAAGAAGCAGAACTGCTGAAAAGTGCACCCCGAACTTAAAGTGTGGGGTCCAATAATCTCTAATGAGCATTAATTCTGAAAAGACTTTTTAGAATAAAAATTAAAAAACTAAAACAATCTCTGTCAAGACCGTTTAAAGGGGTTGCCCAGGATTACAAAGAAAGGGGCATCTTCTTCCTGAAATGGCCCACTTCATAACAGGTTGTGTCCGGTACTTGCAGTCCGAATAGGCACAGTTGTAATACCACTCCCTCTTTAGGCTCATCCGTCCTCCTTGGAACAAAGTGGCGCTGTTTGGGAAGAGACCCCTTAGGACATCCCCTTAATTTTGTACTATTTGATATGGACTGGAACACCCTTGTAATATATTGAATCCATTTATAAGTAATGAATAAATATTTCTTTCTTAACGTCTGGTTAATGGGAATGTATATATAAAAAATTTGATATTTGCGTAATACTTATGTCTGTGTCGTACATTAATAAAGAATGGACTTTTTTTTTTTTTTCAGTGGAGGGCACAGCCCATTTTGAATTTTTTTTTGTTAATTCCGAAATTTTTTTATTGTCGGTTTATAAGGCACAAGACAAGACAAAGAGACCTGGAGATATTTAGGAGTAAAAAAAAAATTAAAATAAAAATAAAAAATATTAATCTACACACAATGATATCACAAAAGATAATGAGTTATACGGCGGAGAGGAGGAGATGGGTGATTAAAAAGCATCTCAGTCAATTATTCATCCGAAAACACCAAAAAAAATAATACATAATAATCCCAGGGGGGGGAGATGACCGGGCCCAAAACCCATCGTCGCCTCCACGATCCTCCACAGCATCACCAGCTTCAGCTCTCCATACCCCAGACCTGGAGCGCAAAGGAAGTATAGCAACCCACCCACACGCCCAAGCCCTCAATCCACATCTCCAAGTTGCTTACCTGGAGATGCTGCCCTAGTAGCTGGTAGAGACCGAGGCCTTTGAAACCTCATGGCGGCCGCCCCTCGGTATTCGGTCCCACCGCCACTCACTCTTTTCCCATGTGCCGTCCCAGCCCTGCACAAGCACGTGTCAGAAACATCACCGTGCCCTGACCAACGCCGTTTCTGACAAGGTCCACCTGACCACGGACACGTGGACGAGTGCTGCCGGGCAGGCCACTATATATCGCTGACGGCACATTGGGTTAACTTGGTAGCTGGACCGAGTCTGACCCTGGGGCTGTGTCATATACTGCCACGCCGAGGATTGCGGGGCCTACCTCGGTCCAGTCTCAAGGCCTACTATGCCTCCTCCTCCTCCCACCCTCCTCCACCTCCTCCTCCTCCTGAATTACCATCCGTGGGCATGGCGCAATCAGTCGTAGCTCTAGGCACAGCAGCAGTGCGTCGCTACCGACAGCAGCGGTGCTCAAACTGCTGAGCCTAGGCATAAGGCCACACCGCCCAAGAGCTATTACAGGGCATCACGGCGCAGACTGACTGTGGCTGGCACCGCTGAACCGAGCCAGGCATGGTTGTGTGTGACAACGGCCGTAACCTGGTGGCGGCTCTGCAACTCGGCAGACTGACACATGTGCCATGCCTGGCCCATGTGTTTAATCATAGTTCAGCGTTTCCTCTCAAGACATACCCCAATCTGTCTGATTTGCTCACGAAGTGCGCCGCATCTGTGCGCATTTCAGGAAGTCCACAGATGCTGCCACTCTCAGGGCAGCGCAGCGCCGCCTCCAACTGCCCGCTCACGACTGTTGTGCGACGTGCCACGAGGTGGAATTCAACATTAACCATGTTATCCAGAGTTTACCAGCAGCGCAGAGCGATTGTAGACTGCCAGATGTCAACTTCACCAGAACTGGTAGTCAGTCAGTCAGCTTCCTCAAGTCTACAATGAGAGTGCGTATGTCTGATATCTGTCAGGTGCTGAGTAACTTGAGGAGTCAACACAGATGGTCAGTGGTGGATGCCGCCATCATCAGCCTCACCTCCCGCTGCTTGCCTGGTCTCTGGTCAGCATAAGTCGGAAGCTTTGCGCTCGTCACAGAGACGGGGGAAAAGATTCCCTTGTTGATAGCCAAAGCACCCTCAGTCGGTTACCAGGATCAGCAGGGGTTCCACCACTACTAGCTTAACTACCACCAGTATGCGCAGGCATATGAATGCTAAACACCCCACTCAATGGCACCAAGCCCGTTCACCTCCGGCCGGGCACACCACTGCTCCTTCCCCTGTGTCATCTGCTAGTCAGCCCCCTGCCCAGGACCCCGGGCCAAACACCTCCAGTGCGAAAACCCCATCTTCGCCTCCACGATCCTCCACAGCATCCACCAGCGTTCAGCTCTCCATACCCCAGACGCTGGAGCGCAAAAGGAAGTATAGTGCAACCCACCCACACGCCCAAGCCCTCAACGTCCACATCTCCAAGTTGCTTAGCCTGGAGATGCTGCCCTATAGGCTGGTATAGACCGAGGCCTTTTGAAACCTCATGGCGGCAGCCGCCCCTCGGTATTCGGTCCCCAGCCGCCACTGCTTTTCCCGATGTGCCGTCCCAGCCCTGCACAAGCACGTGTCAGAGAACATCATCCGTGCCCTGACCAACGCCGTTTCTGACAAGGTCCACCTGACCACGGACACGTGGACGAGTGCTGCCGGGCAGGGCCACTATATATCGCTGACGGCACATTGGGTTAACTTGGTGGAGGCTGGGGCCGAGTCTGACCCTGCGGCTGGTCATATACTGCCAACGCCGAGGATTGCGGGGCCTACCTCGGTCCAGGTCTCAATGGCCTACTATGCCTCCTCCTCCTCCCACCCCTCCTCCACCTCCTCCTCCTCCGAATTACCATCCGTGGGCATGGCGCCATCAGTCGGTAGCTCTAGGCACAGCAGCAGTGCGGTCGCTAAGCGACAGCAGGTGGTGCTCAAACTGCTGAGCCTAGGCGATAAAAGGCACACCGCCCAAGAGCTATTACAGGGCATCACCGCTGAACCTGAAGCCAGGCATGGTTGTGTGTGACAACGGCCGTAACCTGGTGGCGGCTCTGCAACTCGGCAGACTGACACATGTGCAATGCCTGGCCCATGTGTTAAATCTGATAGTTCAGCGTTTCCTCAAGACATACCCCAATCTGTCTGATTTGCTCACGAAGGTGCGCCGCATCTGTGCGCATTTCAGGAAGTCCAGCACAGATGCTGCCACTCTCAGGGCAGCGCAGCTCCGCCTCCAACTGCCCGCTCACCGACTGTTGTGCGACGTGCCCACGAGGTGGAATTCAACATTAACCATGTTATCCAGAGTTTACCAGCAGCGCAGAGCGATTGTAGACTGCCAGATGTCAACTTCCACCAGAACTGGTAGTCAGGTCAGTCAGCTTCCTCAAGTCTACAATGAGGAGTGGACGTGGATGTCTGATATCTGTCAGGTGCTGAGTAACTTTGAGGAGTCAACACAGATGGTCAGTGGCGATGCCGCCATCATCAGCCTCACCATCCCGCTGCTTGGCCTGTTGAAAAACTCTCTGATCAGCATGAAGTCGGAAGCTTTGCGCTCGTCACAAGAGACGGGGGAAGAAGATTCCCTTGTTGATAGCCAAAGCACCCTTAGGTCTGTTTCTCAGCGCATATCGGAGGAGGTGGAGGTGGAGGAGGATGAGGAGGAAGAGGAGGAGAATGTTGGCGAGACACAAGAGGGGACCATTGTTGAGTCCTTCACTGTTCAGCGTGTATGGGCAGAAGAAGAGGAGTTGGAGGAGTTGGAGGAGGAGGAAATGGACAGTCAGGCCAGTGAGGGGAGTGAATTCTTGCGCGTTGGGTCTCTGGCGCATATGGCAGATTTCATGCTAGGCTGCCTATCCCGTGACCCTCGCGTTCAAAGAATTTATTCCAGCACCGATTACTGGGTGTTCACTCTCCTGGACCCACGGTACAAGCAAAATCTTCCCACTCTCATCCCTGGAGAGGAAAGGAGTGTGAGAATGCATGAATACCAGCAGGCCCTGGTGCACAAGCTGAAACAGTATTTCCCTTCTGACAGCGCTAGCGGCAGAGTGCGTAGTTCTGCGGGACAAGTAGCGAGGGAGAGTAGGCGAGCAGGCAGCTTGTCCAGCACTGGCAAGGGTACGCTTTACAAGGCTTTTGCCAGTTTTATGTCACCCCAGCAAGACACTGTCACCTGTCCCCAGTCTCGGCAGAGTAGGGCTGATCTTTACAGAAAGATGGTGAGGGAGTACGTAGCTGACCATAGCATCGTCCTAAATGATCACACAGCTCCCTACAACTACTGGGTTTCAAAGCTGGACATGTGGCACAAACTGGCGCTGTACGCCTTGGAGGTTCTTGCCTGCCCTGCCGCTAGCGTCTTGTCCGAGCGGGTTTTCAGTGCAGCTGGTGGCATCATCACCGATAAGCGTACACGCCTGTCGACTGACAGCGCTGACAGGCTGACGCTTATTAAGATGAATAAAGCCTGGATTTCTCCGCATTTCCATTCTCCACCAGGTGAAAGAAGCTCAACCTGAATAATGTATGCACTCCTCCTCCTCATTGTCCTCCTTCTCCTCCTCTTTGTACACTAAAGCAGAGGAAACTGGCTATTTTTTACCAGGGCCAACTGGCTCTAGCTATAGTACTCCATGTATTTAATTTTTCTGGAGGGCCACCTACCCGGTCCTCTGTTTTAAGCAATTTTTGGGAGTGCCACATACAGGCACTCAATCTATTTAATTTTACTGGAGGACCACCTACCTGCTCCTCTGGTTTGAAAACTTTTTAGGACTGCCACATACAGGCACTATCCAAATTAAATTGTCTCCATAGCAGCCTCCACATGTCGTCTTTTTAGCTGGCTCCACACGTTGTCTCCATTGCTACCTCCACACGTCATCGCCATAGCTGCCTCCAAAAGTCGTCCATATAGCTGCCTCCATACATGGTCTCCTTATCAAACGAGGTGTGTCAGGCAGAATTTTGGGTTGTTTTCATGGATTTCACATCAAAGTTGTTAACTTTGTCGCCACCCTGCTGTGTTATCCACAAAATATACTGGCAAACTTTTATCATTTACCAATATTATTTCAGCGCTTCTTGCGCATCTGTTTACATTCCCCTCACCCGCCATATCCCAAACTTATAAGAACGCTACTACACTTGATCTTATACAAAAGGTTCTTAGAAGTGCTGTTTGGGGAGGAGCCTAGAGACAGGGGCTTGGATAGACAAAAGCTCGCAGCGCCAGCTCCATGCCAAGATCCAACTAACATAGTTTTAACTGCAGCACCTTTAATCTACTACTAGTTCACTGCCTCCATACATGTTCCCCTTATCAAACGAGCTGTGTCAGGCAGAATTTTGGGTTGTTTTCATGGCTTCCATGTTAACTTTGTCGCCACCCTGCTGTGTAATCCACAAAATATACTGGCATATAACTTTTATCATGTACCGATATTATTTGAGCGCTTCTTGCTCACCTCCTTTGGTTCCTCTCTGCCACCCATTGGTTTGAAGCCTGAGTCCATTTAGGGTATGTCGCCATGACACTCTCTAGCCTGCTGCCGCTGCCTCTGCATGCCGTCCCCTATAGTGTCAGGGTCAATTATTGGATGTTTTAGATGCTATCTAGCTTCATTCTGTCACTCTGTCATGGCCATGCTGTTGCCCATAATTTTGGCATAATGGTGCGATTAAGCAGCCTCAGAGGCATCCATGCATGCTGCCCCTGCTGTTTCCTGTCCATTTCCGTGGTGTTTCCATCCTTTTCTGAGGTTTCCAGGTGTTTGGCCAAGCTTCCCTGTGCAGAGCCTTGGTCCCCTTGAAAAATGCTCGAGTCTCCCATTGACTTCAATGGGGCTCGTTATTCGAGACGAGCACTCGAGCATCGGGAAAAGTTCGTCTCGAATAACGAGTACCCGAGCATTTTAGTGCTCGCTCATCTCTAGTCTGTAATGAAGCTTTATTGATAATTCTTGGTCCCATTGCAGCTAAAATGCCGACTTACATACAAATTCAACTTAAGAACAAAGCGATGGACCTTATCTTGTACGTAACCTGGATACTGCCTGTACTTTGGGCTGTATATATACATTATTAAGGGACTGTATATATATGTATTGCTGGGGAGGCAGTATATATTTATTATCGGGGTCTGTACATACTGTATATGTAGTAATGGGGAGCTGTGTGTGGTCTGTTTATATGTATTGCTGGGAAGGCCCCCACCAGTTTGTGCCCCGGAGCCTCCACCACCCTTGATTCCGCCCTGTGTGATGATGAGGAGGAGGAGGATGAAGGCAGAGTCTCTGCTTAACCCCCTTTGTGCAAATCAAAGTGACATATCTAGAGAAGCAGAAATACTGGATCTGTGAGAGTCTTCCCATACTGCACATACCTGCTGCATTCCTCAGGGGGGAGACGGGGGACCCCATCACTGGATTTAAAGTTTAGTGCAAGTAACAATCTGGGCTCCTTCATGCTCCTTCCCTGCTGCTAATTTTTATTAAAACCATTGAGAAATTAACGGCCAGTCCATTTCATACACCCTTTTAATGTGTGGCCAAAATTGGGCTCGCCTGAATGTGACAGCGCAGATTTTGGGAGTCCTTACATAGTTTTACCTTTAGTAGCAGCTTTCTAGTTCCAGAATCCCAGCAATCGGTGTAGACTGACACAGAGTCGCAGATGGAGTTAGGTGTTATATAGGGATATTTATGTGACATTTAGGGTCTTGGGAAAGCTGGGTGATCCCTAGATACTTTATTACCTGCTGTTATTGTACGTTGTATTGGAGTTGTGCTCAGCGTTATTGTCACTCAGGTCATGAATGCGGCCGATACGTGTGGAATATGCAGATATTTGGGGAGAGAAGTTCTGAATTTAGGAAGAATGATGTCGGGTGACATTCCAGGAGCTGTGAAACTCTCCGGGCGCTGGGGGAGGGGGGGCAGCAGGTATCACCTATAGGTCTACACACAATGCCGGACAGGTAATACAAGCCCCACCACATACCCCACAATGCACATAGACACCCTAAAAATTGGGTGACCCTGCCTGGGGGTGGGGTCATGGCAGCCATATTGATACGGATCTCCCAGTTTGCGCCGTCTAGGAAATCCTCTGATCATCCGGGTTTCCTAGAAACTAATATATAACAGATATAATGGGGATAAAAAAAGACAAAAAGAGACGTTTCTTCATTTCAGGACACAGATTTATTCCGTTCTACAAGGGACGAGTGTTACCACAGCGTTAGTCATTCCCCACAGTCATAATTACATCAGAACCAGGAGAATTATAAATAGCCCCCACAATGAGCGGTTATTATATACATATAGGATACAATATACGGTGCAGGGTACACAGGGGGGAGGGGCCGTGAGTCAATCATCGAAGAGGAGGACAACCAATATGGCTGCCGGGACAGCGGTCCTCCCCCCTCTTGTATGTCGAAGGTTCTCCACTCCCCCTATAGCCATATTGGTTGTCACTCAAATAATACTATGAATAAAGAAATGGCCAGAAGGGGGCGACGTTAACTGGCACTGGAGGATTTAATAAAAGAGACACGTCTAAGAAAGTTCCTGCTCATAACTGATCACTTTGCGGTTACAGATTCAACTCGGTGACATCACAATCATGTTAAGTTGCATCATGATAGTTCCTCGGGGGCGGGGCTTAGTTTTGTGTTATCAGGTTATTTTGTACATATATACAGTAGTGTTATCAGGGCCTATTTTTTTTTTAACATTCGAGCACCAAGGGGCCACAGTCCCCAGTCGTGGTAGATAAATAATCAGAAATAACAGTGTATAGAAATATTTACAGTTAATATAAACAGCAAATAAATTGATCATGTGATCGCGTAGGTTATGTACAAAATTTAGGCTCCTCCCCCAAAAAGGGGGAATAACTAATATTAATGTCATGACGAGTCCCAAAGAATGAGTCTGTAATCGAGTTAGACTCCTCCTCCTTCTCACCAAGCCCCGCCCATTACCACACCCTGGCAGAGAATGAGGGAGGGTGATAATGTACAACCCATAAAACACTAGATAAATAAAAATATCTCAGAATGAACGAACAGGTCGGCCGTTTGTACAATAAGTTGGAGCCTCTACTTTCTTTCATAATGATGTTCTGCAGCAGCCGGGGTTTCTGATATGCAGTACAAAGCTACAAAGTCTTTTAATTTATTCTATTTGTGAAGACTGATCTATAATTTGCTACACAGGGCTAAAAAAAATTCTAACAAATCAGAAACATTTATCAATATTCCCCCCCAAAAAAATTGTTATCCCCAGAATTTAAAGACAATATTTGAGAGCTCTGAAACTATTTTTTTTTTTGACAAAAAATAAGAAGTTTAAAAAAATATTTGGAGACCCCTGCCCCCCCCCCCAAAAAAAAAAACCGAACACCCAAAGAAAAAATCCAAAAAAATGTAAAACCCCCCCCCCCAATGACAAATGGAATAAAAAATGTAAAACATAAACTTCAGAATAATTTAAAATCGCGCTAAAAAAATTCAATATTTAGAGTAACAATTTAACAATTTCTCAAATTATTGAGATCAAACTTGAAAAAATACTGAAGATGTAAACAATCCCCCCCCCTCCCCAACAAAAAATAATAAAGTTAGAATTTAATGCAACCAAAAAAAAATTATTTGAACCGTTAAGTAAAAAACTTTTAAAAATAAAGCGTGGTTTTCCTTGTCCAATCCTGGGGAATTTATTTGCATATTTCCCAGAATCCCCTACTGGAGCGACCATTGCTCCAAGTCTCCACATGCCTGCAAAACTTCTCAAAGAGAGTCCGAAGGGTGATGCCAACTTACCCGTTTTTGGTCCGTTTTTAAGCAGTCCGTTAAAAAACGCATCCGTTTTTTACCATTTTTAATTAAGATAATTGGTAAAACCTGTTAAAAAACGGATGCGTTTTTTTAACGGACTGCTTAAAAACGGACCAAAAACGGGTTCAAAATGCCACGTGTGGCATCACCCTTACTCTCTGACCCCACCCAAAAAATGGTTTCTTTTTGATTTTAATGGAATACTGCCCCTAGTGGCGGAGATTATAACAAAAATTTGCACATAAAAAGGGGTCGTACAAAATATTATTGTTACCCCCTATCATGATTGATGGGGGTCTGACTGCTGGGACCCCAACTGATCATGAGAATTGGGAGTGGTGGAGCTAGAAAATTTCAGACCCCCATCCCCCGATGGAATAGAATGCCGATCCATCAACTTTTTGGAACAGGATCATCCAGAATGCTCGCGATTGGTGGGAGTCCCTGCAGCCACCGCCCAACAATCAGATTGTTACCCTTTATCCGGCAGATAACGTAACACTTGACACAACCACTTAAAAATAATATTTAGAGCAACAATAACAAAAAAAAAAAACTCTCCACAAAAAATGGAAACGACAAAAAAAAACTATTGTAAGCCGAGTGCTTGTGGTTGTGGAGGAGGTTGTGTCCCGGCTCCCGCCTCCCTGGTTATTACATAGCCCATTAATCGCGGCTCACAGTATTAGAAGTCACCGCTCCCTCATTACCGCCGTTCCGCCGCCAGGAGAAGCAATTACACAAAATGGATTTGTTCCGAGAGAACTTGTAATCACCGCGGTTGGCAAAAAAAAAACAAAACAAAATAAAAACTCCCCCTAAGAAATAAATAAGCGGTAATAATGTTTGTAAAAAGTCTTTTTAACTTTTGATTTAATTTTTGGAAATTTTTACTTTTTTTTTACATTTTAATGGAATACTGCCCCTAGTGGTGAACAAAAATGTTCACTCCTATGAAAAACGGTGTAAAAAATGTCCCAGAATGAACATGATTTATTTTTTTGATCACATATTTTTGGGATAACATGTTCTCTTGTTTGCAGCTCAGTCGCCATCTAGTGAATGGAGCTGAGCTGTAATACCCCCCACAACCACTATACAAAGCATGGCGCTATGGCTCAGTGGTTAGCACTTCTGCCTTGCAGCGCTGGGGTCCTGGGTTCAAGGTCAACATCTGCAAAGAGTTTGTACGTTCTCTCTGTGTTTGCGTGGGTTTCCTCCGGGTACTCCGGTTTCCTCCCACACTCCCAAACATACTGGTAGGTGATTAGATTGTGAGCCCCATTGGGGACAGGGACTGATCTGGCAAGTTCTGTGCAGCGCTGCATAATCTGTGTGCACTATATAAATAATTATTATTATTCCTGGAAATTCCTTTCAAACTGCAGTTCAGTTTCAGCTCCAATATGAAATACAACCCATGGGCGGGTGCGCTGCAATTGTTCCATGCAAATAGCAATTTTTTTCTAATTACTAAAAAAAAACCCTTTAAGACGTCTTTTAAAGTAAACAATGTCGCCAATTAAACAAATACAAACTCAATGTGACTTAAAGGGATTGTCCAAATGAGAAAAGTTCTTCAAAACGGTGGTAAAAAAAAAGCCCAAAATGAATACCAAAATTAAAAAAAAAAAAACAAAAAAAACACCACTTTCTTTTGTGTGATGGAAGTTGGAACATGTGACCATCGCAACCAATCACTGGACAATGTAAGTGCATCAATGAACATTGGGGGAGATTCATCATTGCCTTCTAAGCCGATCCTTGTGGGTGTGTAGGGGGCGGGAGCGGGGTGGGCGGCGGTGTTAACATCCGGCCTCCTGGATTTACTCTAGTGTCCACTGGAAAACCAATGGACACTATCGCAAAAATCTCCACCAGGTCAGACCTAGTCCTAGGTCTGAACTGGAGGAGTTTACGCTTGAAGAGGTCAGAGCCTCTTAGCAAGTCTTCATGAATTCTGCCTATTGTGTTTATGGAAACATGCTGTGAATGTGGTGTAAATGCAATGTTTACACAGTGTAAACAAAATGTAAAGGCTTTAACAAAACGCATTCTGAAGCAATTCTCATTTTTTTTAAAAAAAATAGAAAATTAATTCTTAACACAACATGACAAAGTTATGAAAAATTGATTTATGCCCTTGTTTTTGTATTTGCATAAACTAAAATTCCAAAATATTTATTTATTTTAAATGTTCTCGTTAAAAAGTGGACCGTGGGCCAAGGCGACTTCATATGGAACCCTGATTGTGGACAACAATAAAGGGTTAAAAAAAAAACAACACAACATTGTTCGGGAGTGTTGCAAAGCATTCTGGGGCTTTTAGCTGGACGTAGAGATGCGACAGAGCACTCTACAAGTAATGAGTTTCTACAGGAGGGTGAGAGTCATTAACCTTCATTACCAGCCTCATAAGTGGAAGCCGATTATCTCCTCAGCTTTACATTAATGGCCGCCGAGACCGGCGCAGTCCACAGCCGCCGCCGCCGATCCATCAAAAAAAAAAAAAAAAATCTGGAAAAACAGGGGGGAAAAAAAAACACTATTTTCATTGTACAAGTTAGATGCTTATGAAAAAAATTTGTGTTTTATATATTTAAAAAAAATATATAAAAAAATAAAATTTACTGTATTCTAATTTTTTTTAATATGCTAAGTAAAAAAAAAAAAACTTTAAGAAATAAAAGAGATGAACAAAAAATGTAAAATTGGACGAAATTTAATTTCAGATGTTAATTTTGTAACAAAAAAAAAAACACTCGTCTCCTTTTCCCGCTTCTATCTCTTGCAAGATAAATAAATAGCGGATTAGAAAAAAATGATATTTCATTTTTTTTTATCATTGGATTCTAGGGTCTTAAAAAGTAGCTGCAAAATATTTTTAATACTGATCAGCTGAGATGACCCGTACTTTAGGTTTGGTGGCCGCTTTTCGGCACTTCTGTGTAACCCGAATAGGTTTCTTTATGGGCTGCAGAGCCAATCAGGGAGCTGTACGCCCCTAGCAACTAGGTATGGCTGTGATTGGCCAGGTGGACACCTGCTGGACACACCTAGCCAATGACAGCCATGCCTAGTTGCTTGGGGCGTACGAGTCGTCTCATTGTCTCTGTCCATTAAGAAACATGTCCGGGTCAAGAAGCAGAACTGCTGAAAAGTGCACCCCGAACTTAAAGTGTGGGTCCAATAATCTCTAATGAGCATTAATTCTGAAAAGACTTTTTAGAATAAAAATTAAAAAACTAAAACAATCTCTGTCAAAACCGTTAAAGGGGTTGCCCAGGATTACAAAGAAAGGGGCATCTTCGTCCTGAAACAGCACCACTTCTATTAACAGCTTGTGTCCGGTACTACAGGTCCAGTAATAGGCCACAGTTGTAATACCACTCCCTGCCTGTGAACAGAAGTGGCGCTGTTTGCGGAAGAGACCACCTTTGTTTTGGATTTCGAACACTCCTTGTACTATATTGAAGACAAACTTTAAAAAAAAAAAATCCATTTATAACTAATGAATTGATTAATATTTCTCATTTTAACGTCTGGTTAATGGGAATGTATATAAAAAAATTGATATTTGCGGAATACTTATGTCTGTGTTGTATATTTAATAAGAACTGGACTTTTTTTTTTTCATGGACAGCCATTTTGAATTTTTTTTTTTTTTTAAATATCCGAAATTTTTTTAGGATGGGGTTTAAAGAGACAACAGATCTGGAGACAAAAAAAATAAAATAAAATAAAAAAATATTAAACTACACAATGATATCACAAAGATAATGAGTATGACGGCCGAAGAGAAGATGATGGGTGATTAAAAAGAGTCTCAGTGCAATTATTCATCCTAAAAACACAAAAAAAAACAATAAAATAATCCCAGGCCGGGAGGTGATTTAATACTGGGCATAATCCAAGTTTTAATTAGTTTTTTTTTTTTCTACCCACTTCCTGCCCATCTCAAGCATCCAAGGACCAGGCTAATTGTAGCTATTATCATTAACCCATGCATGGCAGTGCCTTCGACGTACCAAGTAGAAAACTAACTACTACGTGATAAATGTTGAGGGTACAGGGGGGTGAAAATATTCCTCAATATTTTTTTTCCTAGATTGATGTGACATTGTTTTGGACACAGGCTCGCAGAAACCAATAGGTTAAGAGTTTCAGCAGAAATGATTAGTTGTTTGGTTTGTGGCTCCTCGTGGGCGTGTCTTTTACTATAGTTGGATTAGTAAAACACAGACATGGGTTCTCCTAAAGTCCGTTCTCAGCAGTAACTCCTAGTTTGTCCCTCTGTATGAACTGTCCAAGGTGAACCCATGAAGCCTGCAGGGGTGGCCGACCTGTGTGGGGGTCCTCTTTGCTCCAAGTTTCCATACAGAGTCCCTCCCTCTGACATCATACAGTGAGGAGGCACATAGCCCATTCTCTGGCCTCCTCCTCCTCCAGGAGTTTCATAGGTGATGATCTGAGGCTCTCTACCTTCTTGGTATTTCGGTTGTGTGCCCCACATCGCTGGGTGAGGAAGCGGAGGTGGGCGAAAATAGCTAAGAGACCCCTCCCTTCTTAATGGTTGGGGGTTGTGCTGTTGTTTTGTGGGTTGGGGTTCTCCAAAACTTTCATGCCTTGTGATCCCAGGGGGTTGGCCAGGACGGTGTTTGTGAGGGAGGTCGGGTTTTGGGTCTGCAGGGTCCCTGTTGCTCTGGAAATTACCTCCCAAATCCGATTTTTGAGGAAGATTCACATAAATTGGCTCCTCCCTTCTTCCTTGTTGGTGAGGTCGGGAATTAGGTTGACTTCTACCTTCAGAGGTCCCTATATAAGAATATGGGACACTTCCCCCCACCATATACGGGCGCAAATGTGCATGAGGCGTCCGATCCCAACGCTGATAACTCAAATGCTCTGGCTCAGGTGGAGGGGGCTGCCCGTACCAGCCAGGTGGAGGTACAGAATGAGGATGAGATGGTGGCGATGCCATGTAGGGCCAAGGTGTTTGGATTAATCCATATGAGGCATTTAGTGGTGCCATATGCGGAGAGTCTCCTAAAATCTCATAATAGAGGCCCTCTGGTTCTGGCCATGGAGGAGCAGAGCGGTGTGGAGGCATCCGAGATCCTTCCTCAGGATATCTGTATGGGGGAGGACGAATGCGTGGTGGAAAAAGGCTTGGAGGAGCAGGAAGGCTGCCAGACCTTGTATGTAGACGAGGAGCTCGGGAAGGAGGAGCGACTGATGGGGCCATTTTTCTGAAGTCTGCTGCAGTAGAGTTTGGTGCCTGTCAAATTAATGAACAAAAATAAACAACTGTAGACTATAATGACCTGTCTTACCCAAAAATGGCGTTAGAAGACCCATGTCTGTAAACAGGTGTATCCCCCTATATTCAAATATAATGACCCATGATGCCCTATACCCATCTGGGGAGTCCCTTGAGGACCAATATCCATCTGGGAAGACCCATGAAGCCCTACGTTCATCTGGGAGGACCCAAGATGCTTAATATCCTTCTAAGAAGACCCAAGACACCCCACGCTCATCTGGGATGGACTAGAATGCCCTAAACCCATCTTAGAAAACTCATATCACCCTATACCCATCTGAGAAGACCCATGTCACCATATACTCATCTGAGAAGATCCATGTCACCATATACCCATCTGAGAAGACCCGTGTCCCATAGCCCATCTGAAAGTCCATGTCCCTATCCCCATCTGAAAGACCATTCACCATATACTCTCGAGAAGATCCATGTCACCATATACCCATCGGAGAAACCCATGTCACCATATACTCATCTGAGAAGATCCGGTCACCATATACCCTCTGAGAAGACCATTCACCATAGAACTCATTGATAAATCCATGTCCCCAATCCCATCTGAGAGACCTTTCACCCTATACCCAGTCTGAAAAGGTCCATTCACCAGATTACTAATCTGAGAAGACCCTGTCACCATATACCCATCTGAGAAAGACCCGATCCTACATCTGGAAGATGCACCCCGTATCTACACTCTGAGAAGACCCAACGTCACTATATACCATCTGAAAGACCCAGCGCACCATATACCATCTGAGAAGACCCAGTCTACACGTCATATCTAGACATGTCGCAGATCATTAGACATGAAGACGCCAGTCACCACTGATACTCATCTACATAGATCCATGTCAGCACCTAGCTCAACCTCATCGAAAATGTCTCCAATGGTCACCATTCATACTCTATTATCTGAGAAGACCCATGTCACCATATACTCAGGTCTTAAAACAGTCACCATATACCCAATGCTGATAAGACCCATGTTCAAACCATATACTCGAGAAGACCCGTCACCATATACTCATCTGAGAAGATCCCTTTCACCATATACCCATCTGAAAAGTCCAATGTCACCATATACTCATACTGAGAAGACCCTGTCACCATATACCCATCTGAAAAGGTCATGTCACCATATACCAATCGATAAGACCCATGGCACCTATACGCATCTAGAAGACCCAACGTCACCTATACCTCATCTGAGAAGACCCATCCGTCACCATATACCCATCTGAAAGCCATGTCACCATACCTATGAAAGACCTCATGTCACCCATAACCATCTGAGAAACCCATGCACCCTATACCATCTGAAAGGACCCATGTCAACATCACCCACTGAGAATACCCATGTCACCCTATACCTCTGAGAAGACCCCATGTCACCCTATACCCATCTGAGACAAGACCCATGTCACCATATACCATGACGAGAAGACCATGTCACCATATCCATCTGAGAGGACCCATGGCACCATATACCCCATCTGAAGAAGAGCATGTCACCATATACCTCATCTGAGAAGACCCATGTCACCATACTACCCATCTGCAAAGGGTTCCATGTAACCCTATACTCATGATGAGACCCATGTCACCCCTACACTCATCTGAAAGACATTGAACGTCCATGTCACCATCTACCCATCTAAGAGATCCCAATGTCACCACCAGAGTACCCATCTGAAAAGACCCATGTCACCATATACCCATCTGAGAAGACCCATGTCACCATATACTCATCTGAGAAGATCCATGTCACCATATACCCATCTGAAAAGGTCCATGTCACCATATACTCATCTGAGAAGACCCATGTCACCCTATACCCATCTGAAAAGGTCCATGTCACCCTATACTCATCTGAGAAGACCCATGTCACCCTATACTCATCTGAGAAGACCCATGTCACCATATACCCATCTGAGAAGACCCATGTCACCATATACTCATCTGAGAAGATCCATGTCACCATATACCCATCTGAGAAGACCATTCACCATAGAACTCATTGATAAATCCATGTCCCCAATCCCATCTGAGAGACCTTTCACCCTATACCCAGTCTGAAAAGGTCCATTCACCAGATTACTAATCTGAGAAGACCCTGTCACCATATACCCATCTGAGAACCATGTCACATATCTCATCTGAGAAGACCCACACGTCACCATAATACCCATCTGAAAGACCCACGCACCATATACTCATCTGAGAAACCCACTCACCTATACTTCGCTTGAGAAGACCCACGTCACCATATACTCATCTAAAGTCCATGTCACATATACCTCATCGAAAAGTTCCAAGGTCACCATCATACTCAATCTGAGAAGACCCAGTGTCTGAACTGATATACTCAAATCTTAAGACATGCAGTCCCTATACCACTGGAGTAAGACCCATTCAAACCATATACTGGAGAAGACCCGTCCATAATACTCATCTGAGAATATCCCTTTCACCATATACCATCTGAAAAGCCATGTCACCCATATACTCTCTGAGAAGACCCTGTCACCATATACCCATCTGAAAAGCATGTCACCATATACCACATCTGAGAAGACCCCCATGTGCACCATATACCATCTGAGAAGACCCATGTCACAATATACTCATCTGAGAAGATCCCATGTCACCCATATACCACATCTGAAAGTCCATGTCACCATACCCATCTGAAAGCCTCATGTCAACCCATACCATCTGAGAAGACCATGGCACAATACCCATCTGAAAGGTACCCATGTCACACATATATCCCATCTGAGAAGACCCATGTCACCCTATACCTCTGAGAAGACCCCATGTCACCCTATACCATCTGAGAAGACCCATGTCACCATATACCATCTGAGAAGACCATGTCACCATATACTCATCTGAGAGACTCCAT
This sequence comes from Engystomops pustulosus, assembly GCA_019512145.1. Lineage (NCBI taxonomy): Eukaryota > Metazoa > Chordata > Amphibia > Anura > Leptodactylidae > Engystomops > Engystomops pustulosus. Next base: position 165,033,933 of record CM033646.1, on the reverse strand, counting down.
GCACCATATACCCATCTGAAAAGGTCATGTCACCATATACTCATCTGAGAAGACCCATGTCACCTATACCCATCTAAAGGGTCCATGTCAACCACTATACTCATCTGAGAAGACCCATGTCACCCATCACTCATTGAGAAGACCCATGTCACCATACCCATCTGAAGAGACCCATGTCACCACCTATACCCATCTGAGAAGACCCATGTCACCTATACCCATCTGAGAAGACTCCATGTCACCATACCATCTGAAGACCATGCACTCACCATACCAGTGAAAGCCATGTCCCATATACCCATCTGAGAACGACCCTGTCACCACTAGATCTACCTCTGAGAAGACCATGTCACCCTATACCATCTGAGAAGCCCATGTCACCTATACCTCTGAGAGACCCATGTCACCATATACCATCTGAGAAGAACCCATGTCACCATTATACCCTCTGAGAAGACCCATGTCACCCATAACCATGAGAAGACCCATGTCACCCTATACCCATCTGAGAAGACCCATGTCACCATATACCCATCTGAGAAGATCCATGTCACCCTATACCCATCTGAGAAGACCCATGTCACCATATACCCATCTGAGAAGACCCATATCACTCTTTACCCATTTGGGAAGACCCATGTCCATCTAAGAAGGCCCATGTTGCCCTATACCAATCTGAGGAAAGCCATGTCACCCTATACCCACCTGGGAAGACTGTTGTCCTAATCTATACCCTCTACAAGCCTCATACCAACCCAAGACCATTTGTAACCATAAATGGTCAATAGAAACCTATGGTAATTGGCCCAGTTGGTGAAGTCATTGTCACCCCACAATAGTCTGTAAACCCCTGTGCTATGGGTACCTGTATGTGATGTTTAGCAAGTCCAATCATCCATTCTTACCATTGTACTGTGCATCTGGGGTCTTGGTGGGCGATGTTGGGTAGTGCTCCTATCATTGGGACTGATCAAGGAAGGTCTAAGCTCCGAGTACAAGGGACCCTCCTTTGGCGCTGAGCTCTCACTGCACTCCATGGACAGGGAGCGTCTAAATACTGAGGCGGACGGGTGCGGTGGTGCTGATCTCTGTGATGACTTTGCAGGGACTGTCCCGGTTGATATTGTAGACTGGAGGGCTCGCTGGGCGCTCTCTGCCAGTTTTAAAGCCATAAGTCGTGCAGGATCCTTTGGGGGTGGGGGAGGTGGGAGCTGTCTCACGACCGTCATAGGTGGGGGATGAGCGGATTGCTGTGGAGAGAGCGTCACTCCTGTGAGAAAGGGGGGTTAAAACATACGGGTTCAGTACCTTATTTTACTCACAATGTACGGATCTTAAACTCAATTGATATCACGTCTTATACTTCAGTTCCAATCAGAGTTGCATTCACATACAGGGGGTACGGAAAGTATTCAGACCCATTTACATTTTATTGCAGTCAGTAAGATCAAAAAAGTTTTCTTTTTTGCTCATTAATGGTGCATTTGGAAAAAAAACACTATTCATTTTTGCTAATTTATTAAACCAGAAAAACTGAAGTATCCGGTCCCCGGTGATGAGTGTCCGGCCCCCGGTGATTAGTATTCGGGTCATTTGCTCAGTATTGAGTAGAAGCAGCTTTGGAGCTGGTGCAGCCAGGAGTCTTCTTTGGAAGATCCTACAAGTTTCTCACATCTGGATTTGGGGATCCTCTGCCTTTTCCTTGCAGATCCTCTCCAGTTCCCTCAGGTTGGATGGTGAATGCTGATGAAAGCCATGTTCATGTCTCTCCAGAGAAGCTCCATTGGGTTTAGGTCCGGGCTCTGGCTGGGTCGGTCAGGAATGGTCACAGATGTTCTGAAGCCTCTGCTGTGGTATTTTAGCTGTGTGCTTAGGGTCATTGTCTTGTTGGAAGGTTCGGCCCAGAGCTATGGAAGAGGTTCTCATCCAGGATCTCTCTGTACTTGGACACATGATGCTCCCCCCACCATGTGTCACTGCTGGGATTGTATTTGGCTGGGGATAAGCAGAGCCGGGTATTCTCCATTGCTTAGAATTTACATATGTCTTGCACTGAGGAGAGGCTCCCAGACTCTGCCATAAAGCCCTGACTGGTAGAGGCTGCAGGTGACTCCCATCTCCCTATAGCAACTGTAGAGCTCAGCAATAGTGATCTTGGGGTTCTTTATTTCTCTCATCAAGGATTTTTCCCGACAATTGCTTAGTTTGGCTGGATGGCCAGTTCGAGAAAGAGTTGAGGTAGTCTCAAACATCTTCCATTTAATGATTATGGAGGCCATTGTGCTCTTAAAAACCTTGAGTGCTGCAGAGATTTTTTTGTAAACTGGGCCAGATCTGTGCCTTGCTACAATTCAGTCTCTGAGCTCCCTCGGCAGTTCCTTAAACCTCATGATTCTCATGTGCTCTGACATGCAATGTGAGCTTTGCAGTCTTATGTAGACAGGTGTGTGCCTTTCCTAATCAAATTCAGTCAGTTTAATTGAACACAGTTGGACTCCAATGAAGGAGTAGAACCATCTCAAGGAGGATCAGAAGGAAATGTAAGTTATATATGAGTGTCACAGCAAAGGGTCTGCATACATATCACCATGTAATATTTCAGTTTTTCTTGTTTTATAAATTAGCAAAAATATCGACATTTCTGTATTTTTCTGTCAAGATGGGGGTAGAGTGCACATTAATGAGCAAAAAAAAAAACTTTTTTGATCTTACCAATTGGCTGCAATGAAACAATGAGTGAAAAATGTAAAGGGGTCCGAATACTTTTTGTACCTACTGTAATTCTATTTTTCAGCCAACATGTGGCACTCATCTCAAATCTCTTTATAAAAAATAATGGGTAGAAACACTCCAGACAAAGCTGATCCTGTGTTATGTCGGGAGCAGGCTCAGAGGGGGTGGGACACTGGATGTAGTGATGGCCCGCCCCCGCACAACCTCTACTAAGCAGAGAAGTTTTTCTTTAATGAATACAGCAAGTCTGTTTAGCTGTGTCAACACCTATATATCATATAACTAAGCCTTATTGTCTACTAACCTTTTGGGGGATCTTCTTGGTTTGGGGCCCCGGTCAGTTTCCCCTTTATCTCTTTCTGACAGGTCTCATTAAGCCGCAGCTGACAGGACTGAAGCAGCAAATTCAACATCTGCGGAGGAGGAGGAGACAAACTCCGGGGACCCTGCTTCTCCCCGTCCTTAACCAATCGCTCAGGGGGGCTGTGAGAGGGGGATGGGGAGCAGCCACCGGTAGGAGAAAGACTCAATCTCCGCGGTAGAGAATGTCGTGGGCTGGTCACATCTGCTCTGACTATTGTAGGAGACTTCACCTCTTCGTGGTCAGAGAATGAGAGACGGAAAGATAAGGGGTCAAAACCGAGACCGTCCATTTCGGGGAGTGGGGGCGACAGGTCCAGGTCTTCCTCGATCCATGCGGACTGGGGGCGGGCAGATGTCGGAGGAGGGGATGGCACACCGGGGGGTGAGGGGGAGGACTGTGCCAGGCTCTCTGCTGACCGGCAATGAGGCAGTCGTGAAGTGAGACCGTCGCTTGTTGAGCGTGGACGGCGGAGGCGCGAGGTCTGGTGAAATCCTGGAAGGGAACGAAAAACAACCCATTTGTAACGGAAAAACAAGAAAGCCTAATTGTTCTTAGTAACCAAGAATAGTCATGTGGTGGCTATGGGCTATAGGTAGATCTCTCCCCTCTTGTATCCCTGATAGTAAACAAGATAGAAATTCTTCTTCAGGTAATGAGCTCCCCCTACTGGACTTCCCGTGACTTTCACATTCGAGATACCGGATGAGAGTTAACCGACTTTATGGTTCTGATCCAAGGTTACGGTACTTACCTGCCCCACTAGTGTGAGAGCACAGGGACTCCTCGCTCTTCGCTGATCGCAGCGTCACCGTTTCCATGACTGCAGGAAGAGAAGAAAACGGGTTAATGAAACACTTAGCAACAGACACCACAGGATGCAGCGTGTTATATAATGTCACCTCTCTGATGGGCCGCCGTCTCCCGGAGACCTCCAGAACGAGATTTCTTCTGCTGAGACGAATTTTTGCCAATCGCAAAGAATGTTCTCCAACTACTACCACCACCGGATTTCTTCCTGCTACGCGGACCTTTCCTAAAATGAAAATAAGAGGGGGCGGTTATTCCTCCTCCGCACTCCTGGGCCTTATTCTACGGTTTCTTTTTCAGTAATATTGTGATTGTGTGTGTTCTTTATTCATAGGGCTGGGTCTCTGATGTCGATCACCCATTTATTTATCTTAGCCCATTGGTTTGATGGATTTGTATTGTACCCAAGTCCTAGGTTTTTAATGTTTAGAATTTTTGTTTCTCACATACACATCCTCCTTTTTGGCTGCTTATTTTTACCTTTCGTCGCCGCTCTCTAGCGCCCTCTCGTGCTTGTTGGGTGAAACTTTATCGGCTCCTAATTTCTCCGCCGCCTCCCTTTGACTCTGACTTCGAGCCTGAGCCTCCTGTAAACTGACCAGACGTCCTGATGGACAACCCCCCATAAGAGAGCGGGGTCTTATGGGTCCACAGCGACCTGTATGGACAGAGAAAACTTACAGATTATGACGTTTGGTGCCACCCAGTGGATGAAGAGGCCATACAATCATTGGGGATTTGTGTAAAAAATCTGGTGTACAGGATGCAGAAGAGGGTCAGGAAGGCCAATTTTGGCCCATTTCTCCTTTATATCCTGACTTCTGGCACCTAGTTTTTGAATTTATTTCCTTTTTTGGTTAGTTTTGTTTGTACCCTGCAGGAAAATATGAATGGGCCCACATATGGAGGCCACTACTGTTAATCGTGACACAAAGTCTAACATTATTGAGGTGTGGCCAGTGTTGGGAGGCGGGGCTTATGCAAATACATTTTTTTGGATACATCTAAACATTATTCAAAACACGTAAAATGTAACATTTACAAAACAAGATGCAACGGAATGAAGAAAGTTACAGGAGGAAACAACAGAAATGGGGAAACCAGTTAGAGCATCGGATTACTCGGAATACAAAATGTTTAATATATTGTTGAGCATCTCGTAGCCACATATACATGGAATATGCTACCAAGTGTCTAAAAATAAGTTAATTTTACATTTTTAATGAATTTTTGTATTACAGTTATATATCATATATATAAATTGCTCTTTTTCCAAAAAATACACCTTTGTCTCTAGCGCCACCTGTTGGAAAACAGCTTTGCTAAAAGTCAATGTCCATGTATGGTTGCTTCACCACAGACAGGGTTACATCTGCCATGAGGTCACATGAGCATCTCCCCTCAGGCGGCAGATATCAGTGCCCTTAGGGGAGGGGCGGAATGTCGGATCACAATGTTGGAGATCCTAGTGGAAGCCCAAAGTCGAATCCAGGAGACTCATGCCCATCCAAATCAGAGGAAAATCAATTCCATGTGTGTCCCATCACAGAAGCCGCAACACAGCAGAAGAGCCCAGAAATGATGAGAGAGGCAGAGACGTGGGAGCACAGGGGGTCACAATCATTGTATACATTTTCTAGGGAGTTGTAAAAATGAAATAGAAGAGGGGTCTGTAAATAGGCTTCTGTAGGTAATTTAACCAGGGGGGGGGGGGGGGGGTATACAGGGTACAATATTTAACTGTTGGTTATTTGTATAAAGGGGCAGGATTTTAATTAAACTCGGGTACCGGTATATTGATGCCTTTAAATAAACTACAAGGTGCTTGTATATAAATACTGTATTATAGGTACGGTGTATAGCACCATGGGTTTAACATTGTTAATCCTTATTGTTAATGTAAAAAGGCAAACTACTCGTTGTTACTTATATAAATAAGATACTATATTTCTGTATATATTATTACACATTAGGAGGGCCACACAGTGGATATTTTTATAAATGGGGGACAATGTAGTCATTTGTATTGTGACAGATACATATCATTTAGGAGCACTGTTAGCCAGGTGATAGAATACCATAAGTGACTGCAGTATTTTTATGAGCGCAGTGTGGAGATGTGCTTTGCGGCGCTGTAGACATCTGCTGACATATTAAACAATAATAAGTCATGGCTGGGAGAAGTCATAATCAAGTCTTCTTCCTGATGGAGTAGATTGTTACTGGTAGGTACTGCATTTTTTTTCTGGTTTTAAATGCTTTTTAACTAACTTATTGTGACACATTTCACTGTATGACAAGTATTTTAGTGTATTTCAAGTATAGCAGGGGATCAAGGGTATGCTCTTGGGAGGGGGGTACACACTTCTCCCCCTATACACAGGTTAGGGTATAGGTGTCAGACCAACTACTGGGACCTCCAGAGATCAAGAGAATACATGGTGGGTCACAACTGGTGCTTAGGTACTTTTGGTCCACCAGTGCCTTCAAGTGGGAACCAAGTGATCTTACACATAGCTGCTTATTCTGTAGATTTGATGATAAGTGTCTTTGGTGGGACAGTCCCCATCAAAGAGGGGGCCAGGATGTAAGCCATACTAGACGCCAACAGATGGCACTAGGAGATCTTTCATTTTTTGGAAGGAGAGCTAATTTGCATATTCTTTTCCAAGACGAGCATTGCATGACCTATATAACTCCTTGCACCTACAGTCCTCTCTCCCTGAGGAGCATCGGTACTCTCCAGATACACATGCCTGGCATCATTTATGTTAATACAAAAAAAAAAACTTGTTCTATTGGATAGGGAATGGCCAAAAAAGTGAAAATTAGGGGCCGCAGTCTCTTTCTTTCCCACTAAAAGAAAAAAAAAATAAACGTCCACAATGAGTCGGAGGTCTATGACTAGGTGTCAGTCTTCAGCTCTGCCTCTATAACTCCATCTGGGGGTAGATCAGGCGAGACGCTCTTCTTCCTGGCCTGGCTGCGAGCTTCGGGTAAGGTTAACAGACGAATCTTTACAGACATGCAAGAGGCTCGATGGAAGCTGCTCTGTTTTGCTGGTAGTATAAAGGTGGCCAAAAAGGGGGAAGAAAAGGAAATACAAAAGTAGACAGAAATGGATTTAGGTTGTAAAACCTCAATGGCTGATTCTAATTGTCTACATGAAGCGCGGCCAAGGCATAGAACGATGCAGGAAGAGAAAGCTGTTGCTGTAGAAAAGGTAGAAAATTAGGAGGGTTCCTTGTCCTGTAGCAGCATAAAAGCAAAAAGTGCGGAGGATTTCAGTCTTTGCCATCCATAATAGACTAAAAAAGGGCTCAGCAGAATTCAGCAGTCACTGTTACCTACATATAACAGGGGTTTTACAGGGTGGGGTGTCGTCCGTGCCCATTACTGTTCCCAATTTTCTCTACTTTAATGGAAATTGCTATAACAGGAATTATGTTACAACAATTGAATACAGAAGATTGATACTTATAAGTATCATGATCTGCAAACTGCCTTCATAAGGATGTAGCAAACTCAAAACCAGTCTGACGTGACATGCAGGAAAAGAAGTGAGCAGCAGCTGAGGCAGATAGCAAGGAGAGAGGATAGTACATTTCTTACCAATTGATGTAAATGTATCGCTAAAGAGAGTCTCCACATTACTTAGCAAGAACTCCACCAGCACGGATTGTACACGGACCTCCCGGAACGCGTCGGCTCCTGGTGTTCCTACGGACTCCATATCACGTGACCTGAAGAGCAGGAAAAAATTTTTTTTGTAAGATTAGAAGAAAGTATCATATGTCCCTAACCTTCAGGAATAACCACAGGGATAAAGGATATCCTCAAATATATCTGCTAATAATCACCTCCACAAAAATAATTTTATTAAGATCTACATTTTGTGTATCTAAGTCTTTCAAGTGTGATAGCACCTGTTGCATTGGGGTATCTAACCCTTCTTTATATGGATGATGTGAATATGTACAACGGTCTCTGAGTTTATGTATCTAATCACTTATGATACAGTCATGTGGAAAGGTATACAGGGTTATTATATGTGATACAGTATCCCAAATCAAAGTATCTAAGCCTAATAGGTACAATACAGCTTACAGGACTAACAATTGTTCCTATACGTTGTTTTTTGTTTAGCTGGTACTTCTGAGTTGTGTATCCAAACCTATTATGTGTGATACTATCCAAGGCTTAGTTACGTGGGCTCAGTTAATGGCATCATATATTATGAGCTTGGATACACCGCTTATTAGCGCTGTATTACAAATAATAGACTTGGCTACATGGGCTTATAGTGCAGATGAGCTACATATCTAAGTTATAATGTACAGTGCTGATAAACTCCGCATCCAAGCATTTCATGGGAAATATGCAGCATCATGTAGGAAGGGTCATTACTAAATGTAGTTCCATTTGGTTTCCAAGTCGGCTGGAGGGGGTTTGGTTAGCCCTCCCGTGCCTCCTATAAACTTCCTTCCCCTTTTCAGGCTGGGATTTGACAGGTAATAGTTTTTATATGCAAAAATGGGAGGAAAAAAAAAGAAAAAAGTTGCACAAGCAACTGGTGAAAAGAGAGAATCTTCTTCTGTATTTTATTAATTACATGTTAATGTTTCGGGTGTATCCAAACATTTTCGGGACCACCATAAAGGATCCACTAAATATATGTCAGTTGTGGGCAATGAACATATTTTTCCCATAAAACGAGGAGGGGATCTAAAAAAAAAAAAAAAACCTCCATATGCGGGAAGCTTATTGCATAATGTTGCTTGAGACACGCTCACCAAAGGGTTTGAATTTTAGGAATGACCTCATGTTTGTTTATTAAAATACCCTTCATAAATATTGTTGTATACATATTGATACATTTGCACTTACCAGAGATGTATTTCTTTCATGTACGCATTCCTATTCTGTTACTATAATCCCTCCTCCCCATATGATCGACAATGGGGGTCATTTACTAAGGGCCCGATTCACGTTTTCCTGACGTGTTACCCGAATATTTCCGATTTGCGCCGATTTTCCCTGTATTGCCCCGGGATTTTGGTGCACGCGATCGGATTTTGCCGCATCGGCGCCGGTATGCACGCGACGGAAATCGGGGGGCGTGGCCGAACGAAAACCCGACGAATTTGGAAAAACCGCCGCATTTTTTTAAAAAAATGTGTCGCGAAAATTGCACTTACCTTCACCAGGTATAGGCCAGTGAATTTCAGTCCGTTCCGGCGGGCCTCGGCGGACTTCAGCGCAGCAGCGACATCTGGTGGACGTCGGAGGAACTACCTTAGTGAATACTGGCAGAACCCAAATCCACCGCAGAGAACGCGCCGCTGGATCACGAATGGACCGGGTAAGTAAATCTGCCCCAATGTGTCATGTGATTGATCCCGGGCTTCCCACCGCAAGCCTCCTTCCTCCCGCCATTCCCAGGTTTCCGGTGGCGTCTTTCTCCATAAAAATCATTTACGATGTTCTGGCTAATAGGTATGGCTAAGGCAAATTAATGTCCGAAACGCGTCACCAGCTACTTTTTCCTGTACTTATTTTTTTAATGTCAATCTTTTTAACATGTAATTAATAAAATACAGAAGAAGATACTCGCTTTTTAACAGTTGCTTGTGCAGATTTTTAATTTTTTTCTCCCATTTTTGCATGCTCTGACCCTGGATCCAGACAAGGCATTTTTTTTTTTCATCCAGTACAGCCAGGATTTCGGGAATGGTGAGCACACACAGAAACTTTTTTCTTTTGTTAATAGTTTATATAGCTACCTTTTGCTGCCATCTACTGCTAACATGTAATGATAATACCTGCAGTATATCATGCCTGCCACTGAATGGTTAAGATGTGATGTGCATGTTATGTTGCAACATTTGTTATCTTTCCTGTGGAATCCCAGGCTGGTGATTGGTTGGTGTCCTGGAAACCCCCAGAACAGAAAGTCTATAAATTCTCTCTCTGTCTGTATTGTTCTTTGTAGTGATGGGAATTACGGCTCTTCTTAGCGAGCTGGCTCATTAAGCTCCGCTCACTAATAAGAGCCGGCTTTTCTGGCTCCTGAAAGGCTCCCTATTAAATATATTATAGGGAGCCACAGGCCAGTCAATCACCCCACACCACTCCACTTTTAACCCGATTGTATTGGGTTAGATGGAGCGTGGTGAGCTAGTTAGACAAGGGCTCACTGAGGTCACGTCGTTCACGAACAAGAGCCGGTTCGTTTGCAAACGACACATCACTAGTTCTTTGGTCTTTGTCTTGTGATCTCTAATCCCCAATTGCAGCTGAGCAGCAGAGACCCAGGGCTCCTATTTTTAGCTCCACAACTGAATCACCACCACAGACAACCAATCCTCCTGATGAGCTATGTATCTAAGCTTATCATGTGACACGCAGTGCTGATGAGCTATGTATCTAAGCTCATCATGTGACACGCAGTGCTGATGAGCTATGTATCTAAGCTTATCATGTGTACACAGCCATTGCTGATGAGCTTATTATCTAATCGCATCATGTTAACGCAGTGCTGATGAGCTATGATTCAGCTTATCATGTACAACCAGTGACTGATGAGCTATGTATCTAAGCTCATCATGTGACACGCAGTGCTGATGAGCTATGTATCTAAGCTTATCATGTGACACGCAGTGCTGATGAGCTATGTATCTAAGCTTATCATACGTAGTACAGTTGTATCTAATTATGAAAAGCCACACAGAACTACTCTCCCCATCATGTTGCTCACCGCAGAAGGTTTGGGGCCCAGATAATGGCCAGGTTGCGGGCGTGCATCCCGGTGCGGTCGCTGTGCATGCTGAGACGTGACAGATGCCTCATCAGGTACTCCAGGGTCCTGTGGAGTAAAATTTTTAACAATTTGACCTCTATACAACCAAAACCTGATTTGGTAACCCATAAATGACTGACATTACCTGTAGTGTGGAGGAGGAAGCTGCTGGATGAGGTCATGGACACGAATCAGCTTCTCTTCTTCTACAGGGGCAGACATCGCCTCCTAGTGTAGGCAGCAAAGTGCGACAGGTCACAAGAGCTGACAATCCATTGTGTGATACTCAATACAAGGCAGAGGTATGGGAGGAGGCAGAAAATACCATATAACCTAGTGCCGCCATTACTATCACATATCTACTCACAGTGAAAGGATGATAGAGACGGTACGTCAGCAGAGGGTTCGGGAGCTCACGGAAGTAAAGTTTACACAAAGAGCTGACACAATGAACGTCCTGCAGATACGTATCCCGAGAAAGATCCGGAATCCTCTCACTGTCAAACTCATGTCTGGAGGGAGACAGAAAAAGTCACATAGGGTTCTCAGGTTGTATTATATATTATACCACAGGGTGCAGTATTATAGTAGTTTTATTCTTGTACATAGGGACAGATATTATAGTAGTGTATAGAATTCCTGTACATAGGGGACGTATATAGTAGTTATATCTTCTACTAGGGAGCAGTATTATAGTATTATATTCTGTACATAGGGGACGTATTATAGTAGTTTATATCTTTAACAAATAGGGGGCAGTATTATATAGTTTATTCTGTACATAGGGGCAGTATTATAGTAGTGATTTCTTTAACATAGGGGGCAGTATATAGTATAGTGTTATATCTCTAGTACATAGGGGAGGCTAGTTTATAGTAGTTTATTCCTTACACTAGGGGGCGTATTATAGTAGTTTATTCTCTGTACATAGGTGCAGTATGTGAAAATATATTTTGACATATGGGAGATTATTATATAATTCTTGTCCATAGGGGGCAGTATTATTAGTATTTTATTCTGTACAAGGGGCATTTAGATAGAGTCTTGTACATAGGGGAAGTATTATAGTAGTTAATTCTTGTACATAGGGGCATATTATAGTAGTTATATTCTGTGTACATGGGGGCTGTATTAGAGTAGTTATTATTCTTGTACATAGGGGCGTATTGATAGTTATATTACCTTGGTACAGAGGGCAGTATTATAGTAGTTATATTCTTGTATCATGAGGGGCATTGTATTAGTAGTTGATAATTCCTGTACTAGTGCTATTAAGATAGTTTTTCTTCTGTCGAGGACAATATTATAGTAGTTATATCGCTTGTACATAGGGGGCGTATTATAGTAGTTATATCTTTACATAGGGACAGTTATATGATTATATTCTTGTACATAGGAGGGGCGTATTATAGTAGTTATATTCTTGTCATAGGGACATGTTACTATAGTTATAATGTTGTACATGGGGCAATAGTATAGTATTTATATTCTTGTACATAGGGGAAGTATTATATAGTAGTTTATATTCGTTGTACTAGGGTGCTAATATAGTAAGTTAATTTCTTGTACATAGGGGCAGTATTATAGTATTTATATTCTTGTACATAGGTGGCAGTAGTGTAGTTATATTCCTTACACTAGGGTGCTGTAGTATAGTAGTTATATTCCTGTACTAGGGGGCACAGTATTATAGTAGTTATATTCCTTGACTGGGGCTATATTATAGTAGTTATATTCTGAGACATAGGGGGCTTAGTATATATAGATTATATTCTTGTACATAGGGGGCAGTATTATATAGTTAATTCTTGTCTGTACTGGGGCAACGGTATTATAGTAGTATATTTCTTGGACATAGGGCAATATAGGATGCATATTCCTGTAGCTAGGGGGGTATTATATATTAATTCTTGACATAGGGGCAGTATTATAGTAGTTTATCTGTCCATAGGGACAATTTATATTATTATTATATTCTGTACGCTAGGGGGTGCAGTATTATAGTAGTTATATTCTTGTACATAGGGGGCAGTATTATAGTAGTTAATTCGTACATAGGGGCAGTATTACATAGTAGTGATATTTCGTGTACTAGGACAGTATATATTATTTATATTCTTGTAGCATAGGGGACAGTATTATTAGTTATCTCTGTACATAGGGGGCAGTATTATATTAGTTTCATTCTGACATAGGGGGCGTATTATAGTAGTTTATATTTTTGTACATAGGGGCAGTATTATAGTAGTTCTATTCTTGTACACATAGGGAGCAGTATTATAGTAGTTATAGTTCTTTACATAGGGGGCAGTAATTATAGTAGTTACTATTCGTACATAGGGGGTCAGTATTATATTCGTATTATCTTCTTGTACATAGTGGGGCAGTATTATAGAGTTATATTCTTGACATAAGGGGGCAGTTATAGTAGTTGTATATCCCTGTACATAGGGCGGGCAGTCATTATAGCAGTTATATTCTGTACATAGGGGCAGTATTAAGTGTTATTTCTGTACTAGGGCAGTATATTTAAGTTATATTCTTGTACCTGGGGCGTATATATAGTTCCTATATTCGTGTACATAGGGGGCAGTATTATAAGTTATATCTTTGTCATAGGGGGAGTATATACTAGTTAATTCTTGGACATAGGTGCAGTATAAGTAGTTATATTCTTTTGGTACATAGGGGCAGTATAGTAGTTATTCTGTACATAGTGATTATTACTGTAGTTATCTCTTGTACATAGGGGGCATATTATAGTAGTTTATGTTCTTGTACATAGGGGGCAGTGATTATAGTAGTTATATTCCTGTACAAGAGGGTTCAGTATTAATTATTATTTCAACGTAGCTAGGGTACAGTTATTAGTATGTTTATTCCTTGGTACCATAGGGATCAGTTTAGTAGTTATTCTGTAATGAAAATACTTGATTTAATCGATAGCTGGGGCGTATTAAGTAGTTATATTCTTGTACTAGGGGAAGTATTATGTTTATATACTTAGATTAGAGTTTTCTTTTACATAGGGGGCCTAGTATGAGTTATTTCTTGTACATAGGGAGTTGAGATTATAAGAAGTAATATCCTTGTACATAGGGGCAGTTTATTAGGGTTATATTCCTGTAACCTATGGGGGCTGTAGATAGTCAGTTATATTCTTGTAACATGGGGGCAGTATATAGTAGTTGTATAATTCCTGTTTACATAGGGTGCTGATTATAGTATTATCTTCCTGGTACATAGGGGGACAGTATTAATGTATTATGACAAGTGGCAGTTTATAGTGTAATTCTCATAGTGACAGTATATTGGATATTCGTCATGGGCAGTATTATAGTATTAATTCTTGTACATAGGGGCGTATTATCGTAGTTTATATGCCTTGTACCTAAATGGGCATAATTTAGTAGTTAGATATTCTTGTACCGAGGAGGGCAGATTGTAGGTCATCTGTACTAGGAGTATATATATATTCTATTCTATACAGGTGCAGGATATTAGATTAGTTATATTCTTGTACATAGAGGGGGCAGTATTATATCTGTGTTATATATCATACTGAGGGCACGTATATAGTATTTATATTCTTGTTACATAGGGGGCAGTATGAAATATAGTTAGTTATATTCCTGTACATAGGGGCAGTATTAAATATTATTCTACTATGTACAGGGGCAGTAGGTTATGAGTGATTTATATTCTTTAGCGATCAGGTAGGCAGTAATATCAGTAGTTATATTCAAAGGGCTAATTTATATTATCATTCATGGGTATAGATTCATTCATGCCTGAAGGGACGTATTATATCTAGTGTATATTTCTGTACCATAGTGGGGACAGTATTATAGTAGTTATAGTTCTTGCAACGGGCAGTATTACAGTAAGTTAGCCTGACGGGCAGATAGTATAGTAGGTATATTCTTGTGACAGAGTGCCGTATTATATGATAGGATTATATTCACTGTACATGGGGGCAGATTTATAGTAGTTATCTTCTTGCAGGGGTGGCAGTATTATATAGTCTACCTTACGGGATATAATCGATTTTTCTTGTACATAGGTGGAGAACATTATTACATAGTAGTCATAATTCTTGGAAAGTACAGAAGGGGAAGTTATAATTAAGTGACAGGGAATGTATTAACAAATGAGTTAGTACGTCCCTGTAAAGGTCAGCATTTTTTTGATCTTGTCATAGGGGCAGTCATTAGAGTTAGTTATTATTTCCGTGTACTAGAGGTGGCATTAGTATTAGTAGATTAATATTCTATGTACAATATGGGGCATATATTTAGTATTATTCTTGTACATGGGGGACAGATGAATATTGGAGTTATATCTGTACCTGTATTAGGTAATAAGTTCTTGTACATAAGTGGGCAGTATTATAGAGATTAAAATTGTCTAGGGATTATTATATGTTTTTCTTGTACATAGGGGGGCATATTATAGTAGTTTATATTGCTTGTACATAGGAGGGGTATTATAGTATTATTAAATTCCTGTACACTAGGTACAGTAGTTACTAGTATTACTATTCCTTGTAGCATCGGGGAACAGTATATATGTAAGTTACATTCTTGTACATAGGGCAGGATATATGTCTTTACCAGGATTATAGTATTTGATAAATTCTAAAGGGAAACGTACTAGGGGCCAGTCAGTATAGTGAGTGTAATTTCTTGTACATAGGGGCGAGCATTGTATAGTAGTTGGATTCTCTGTACATAGGGCGTATTATAGTATATATATTCTTGTACAATATGGGGTAAGTATTATAGTAGTGTTATAGCCTGTCCTAGAGGCAGTCTTATAGTTTATATTCTTGTACATAGGGACCGTATTATAAGTAGTTATATTCCTTGTACAAGGGGGCAGTATTATAGGTAGTTATATTCCGTCTAGGGGCCGTATTATATTAGTTATATTTCTTGTACATAGGGGGCATTATTATATAGTTAATTCTTGTACATAGGGGCCGTATTCGGTATTTATATTCTTGTACCTAGGGGGCAGTAGTATCGTCGTTATAGTCTTGTACATAAAAACTGTGCCAACATCTGAGACTTTCATCTAACTTATCTCAAAATCCTGATAATCCTCCCATGTCACCATATACCCATCTGAGAAGACCCATGTCACCATATACTCATCTGAGAAGATCCATGTCACCATATACCCATCTGAAAAGGTCCATGTCACCATATACTCATCTGAGAAGACCCATGTCACCCTATACCCATCTGAAAAGGTCCATGTCACCCTATACTCATCTGAGAAGACCCATGTCACCCTATACTCATCTGAAAAGACCCATGTCACCATATACCCATCTAAGAAGACCCATGTCACCATATACCCATCTGAGAAGACCCATGTCACCTAGTCCAATGACCAGCCTCCTATAGCAAGTGATGGCGAACCCCTTCCAAGAAGGCGTGCCCAAACTACAACAGAATCCACTTAGTACCATGAAGTGCCAACATGCCATTTCAGCAGTAATTTAGTGTTACTGTATCTAACATCATTTAATTGTAATCCACTCTCCTAAGGCCACAATGCAGTTGAAAAGAAGGTGGGCAAATTCAGACCATATTGTAGCTTCTCTCCCAGGAAGATGGTGGTTTTCCAGTAGAAGAAGGATATCCAAAGAACAATGCAGTTCAGTCCAAAACACCTTCTCACTTTGCTGCAGTTTCAACAGCCAGAAGCAAATAAGTGTTGCTTTTTAAAATTAGCACTGAGGAGCAGCATCTCTTTAATTGCTTGGGACTGCAGGAAAATTTGAGTTGAATGTGGTCCTATTTGGAAATTGGGGGGATGGACTGAGTGCCCCCGACAAGGGCTTCAGGGCCACCTCTGGCACTCGTGCAATAGGGTTCGTCACCACTGCCTCTAGAGTGGAACACATATCATATATGTCGCGCCAGCCTCTATTCTGTAGTAACACACATTAATGTATGTCAGCACAGCCCTCTATTCTTAGTAACCATTCAATATGTCAGCCCCAGCCTCTTTCTATAGTAACACACTCATATATGCAGGCCAGGCCTCTATTCTATAGTAAACACATCATATTGTCAGCCCCAGGCTCTTATTTATAGTCAAAACACATCATATAGGCAGCGGGCCGCCTCTATCTATGCAACAAACATCATATATGGCAGCACCAGCCTCTATTCGTGGTAAAATAAAAAACACATCATATATGGCAGCGCCAGCCTCTATTCTGTGGTTAAACACATCATACTATTTTTTTTTTGGGGGGGGGCAGCGCCAGCCTTATTATGAGGAAAAACAATCCTAGATGTCAGGCACAGCCTCATTCTGTGGTTTTGTAATTAAAAAAACAATCATAATATGGCAGCACCTAGCCTCTATTCTGTGGAAAACACATCCATATATGTCAAGCACCCAGCCTCTATTCTGTGGGTAAACACATCATATATGGCAGCACCAGCCTCTATCTATAGTAACACATCATATATGTCAGCCCCAGCCTCCTATTCTATAGTAACACACATTATTATGGCAGCACCACCTCTTTCTATAGTAAACACACATCATATTAGCAGAGCCAGCCTCTATTCTGTGGTAAAACACATCAGATATGTAAGCACCAGCCTCTATTCTGTGGTAAAAACACTCATATATGGCAGCACCAGCCTCTATTCTGTGGTAAAACACATCATATATGGCAGCACCAGCCTCTATTCTGTGATAAAACACATCATATATGGCAGCACCAGCCTCTATTCTATAGTAACACACATCATATATGTCAGCACCAGCCTCTATTCTATAGTAACACACATCATATATGGCAGAGCCAGCCTCTATTCTGTGGTAAAACACATCCTATATGGCAGCGCCAGCCTCTATTCTGTGGTAAAACACATCCTATATGGCAGCGCCAGGGTCTATTCTGTGGTAAAACACATCATATAGGGCAGCGCCAGCCTCTATTCTGTGGTAAAACACATCATATATGGAAGCGCCAGCCTCTATTCTATAGTAACAAATCATCTATATGGCAGCACAAGCTCTATTCTTGGAAAACACATATATAGGAGCCCAGCCTCTATTCTGTGGTAAAAACACATTCTATATGGCAGCACCAGCCTCTATTCTATAGTAACACACATACTATATGGTCAGCACAGCCTTCATTCTATAGTAACACACATCATATAGTCGGCGAGCCAGGCCTTCTTCTGTGGTTAAAACACATCCTATATGGCAGCGCCAGCCTCTATTCTGTGGTAAAACACATCCTATATGGCAGCGCCAGGGTCTATTCTGTGGTAAAACACATCATATAGGGCAGCGCCAGCCTCTATTCTGTGGTAAAACACATCATATATGGCAGCGCCAGCCTCTATTCTGTGGTAAAACACATCATATATGTCAGCACCAGCCTCTATTCTGTGGTAAAACACATCATATATGTCAGCACCAGCCTCTATTCTGTGGTAAAACACATCATATATGTCAGCACCAGCCTCTATTCTGTGGTAAAACACATCCTATATGGCAGCACCAGCCTCTATTCTGTGGTAAAACACATCCTATATGGCAGCGCCAGGGTCTATTCTGTGGTAAAACACATCATATAGGGCAGTGATGGCGAACCTTTTAGCGACGGAGTGCCCAAACTGCAACCCCAAACCCCACTCATTTATCGCAAGGTGCCAACGAAAAATTAAAGCAGTAACTTATTGATCCCTGTTCTTCAACAACGTTCAATCATACTGGCCTTGTGAGGACACTAACACAGTAGAAAGAAGGAGGGAAAATTTGCATAATTGTAGCTTCTTTCCAGTGTCCCTGTGTACACAGAGAATCCTGTCTACAAATTCTCCCTCTTCCTACAGTCCCAAGTAGCCAAGTAACTATCACTGAAAGCAGCATCTTTTAAGTTGCTAGGAACTAGGAAAATTCTTTGAGACCTGTCTGGTGTGCTTGGGAGATGGCCCAGGTGCCCACAGAAAGAGCTTGGAGTGCCGCCTCTGGCACCCGTGCCATAGGTTCGCCACCACTGATATAGGGCAGCGCCAGCCTCTATTGTGGTAAAACACATCATATATGGAAGCGCCAGCCTCTATTCTATAGTAACACACATCATATATGGCAGCACCAGCCTCTATTCTGTGGTAAAATACATCACGTATGGCAGCAGCAGCCTCTATTTTATAGGAAAACACATCATATACCGTATGTCAGCGCCAGCCTCTATGTTACAGAAATACACATCATATATGGCAGTGCCAGCCTCTATTCTATAGGAAAATATAAAAGATGTCAGATTCTGTGGTAAAACACGTCATATATGGCTATATTTCTCAGGTCCCATCCTAAGTTATGTACAGGGGTCCTGTTGCACAGCTCCACTCCACATGGTAGAGCAAGTATCTATTGCTCCCTGCTCTGCCATTGCTTTAAACAGTATTGGCCTCCTATGGGCATAGGTGTGGAGTGGGAGTCAAAGCAATTACTTGGGTTGCTATATGGCTCTATCCTATGGAAAAACACATCATATATGACAGTCCCAGTCTCTATCCTATGGATGCCAGCCTCTATTCTATGGGAAAACATTGTATTAATGGTATATACTGTTATGCTCCAGCATCGTATACACAGTAACCAACAGCCCAAAGCCAATCTTACGTGAACCCCCCACACAATGAACCCCCTCCCTCATAGCCAGGACCTCAAAGTTACTGCCGATTGTGTATTATACCAACTACATTGGCACCGCCAATACCCATCCTGCCATCAATTACCAAGCAAGCGTTTGTATATTGGGGCGTAGCGCCTCCATAAGGCACCACGGAGCAGTGTAACATCTCCCGCTGCCCACTCGCTCTCTCTGCAGAGGGTCTGCCCATCCGCAGGGCATCGTTCACATAGACCTGACACTTGATCCCTGTCATTGCACTCAAGCGTCGCACCTGCTGCAACCTCCGAGGCCCAGGACCGACGGGGTTAACCATCACCATCAACCAAAATAACAATGAAGAGGAGAAAAGAATGAGCGGAAATGAAAATGTTTGGGTTTGGAATATATAAGGTGGGCTATCTATGGCCCGTCATGCAGTACAGAGGCGCCACCACCGCCACCACCCACAACAAAGGCACCTGCCCATCATCATCCTCACCACACCGCACAACATGCGCCCTGGTACTCACCACCATCTTGCTGCCAGAAGCTCAGTGGGGTATAAAGGGGCTCTCTCGCTCACCCCCCTCCATATTGCATTTTTTTTTTTTTTTTAAAGGGGGAGGTTAGATACCGCTTGTAATTCCAGACTCTGCCACGGTGCCCGGGGGTGCTCTCAGTCGTCCCCTGTTCCCTGGGGTCTGCAGACTCTCTCCCCCGGCTGCAGACTCTCTCAATACGTCTCTATCGCTGACAGTCTGTCTCGTTACATTGTCCCAGTTCAGACCGTGGGCAACCGGATTGCAATGCCGTAGAGGGGGGATCGAGCAAGAGCCAGAGGGATTTCTGCCTTATAGGAGTCATATCCCCCCTTTACGAGTATTCAGTGCCCACATCTTGGTGCCCACGCTGCATGGTCACCATGACCCACCCTTGCAGATTATGGATTCACATACCGTGTCACTTGTCACTCGTCCTCCACCCCCCTGCTTGGAGAATGGAATAATCCATTCAGGTGCAAAGACAATGGTCGAATGTGAGATGGAGAGCGGCCAATGAGCGCCGGCAGTCCCATGCAATCCCTATGTACACATGGAAGGTGGAGCGCTGACCCCTCGCAGGGACGCACCATTGTCACAGGACTCACCCAGGGGGCACTTACTTATATCAGACAGCCTGCCTGGAGGAACAGCTTTTGTTTTATCTTAGCCCCCGGAACAGGAGAAAGATCCGCAGAATGTACTCATTAGGGCGAAGGCTGGCAAAAAGCGTCAGTAAATATTTACTGGCAGGACAGAGCAACTACAGTGCACAGAGCAGTGCTATAATGTATGAGGAGTGTAATAATGATACTACAGAGCACACAGCAGTGCTATAATGTATCAGGAGTGTAATAATCATACTACAGTGCACAAAGCAGTGTTATAATGTATCAAGAGTGTAATAATGATACTACAGTGTACAGAGCAGTGCTATAATGTATGAGGAGTGTAATAATGATACTACAGAGCAGTGCTATAAAGTATGAGGAGTGTAATAATCATACTACAGTGCACAAAGCAGTGTTATAATGTATCAAGAGTGTAATAATGATATAATCAGAATGCACAGAGCAGTGTCTATAATGTATCAGGAGTGTATAATGATACTACAGTGCACAGAGCAGTGCTATAATGTATCAGGAGTGTAATAATGATACTACAGAGCACAGAGCAGTGCTATAATGTATCAGGAGTATAATAATGTTACTTACAGAGAGAGCAGTGCTATAATGTATCAGGAGTGTAATAATGATACTACAGTGCACAGAACAGTGCTATAATGTATCAGGAGTGTAATAATGATACTACAGTGCACTGTGCACAGAGCATGTTATAAGTATCAGGAGTGTAATATGATACTACATGAGCAACATGGACTATAATGTATCAGGAGTGTAATAATGATATTACACGATGCACAGAGCAGTGTTATATGTATCAGGAGTGTAATATGTAATAATGATATACAGTGCACAGAAGCAGTGCTATGAATGGTATCAGGAGTGTAATAATGATACTACGAGCCAGCAGAGCAGTGCTATAATGTATAGGAGTTAATAATTTATACAGAGCAGTGTATAATGTATCAGGAGTGTAATAATGATACCAGTGCACAGAGCTGAAAAGAGAGCAGTGCTATAATGTATCAGGAGTGTAATAATGGATACTACAGTACAGAGCAGTGCCTATAATGTATCAGGGTATAATAATGTCTACTACAGAGCAGTGCTATAATGTATCAGGAGTGTAAAATGATACTACAGAGCACAGAGCAGTGTTAATGTATCAGGAGTGTAATATGTACTACAGCACAGAGGTGCTATAATGTATCAGGAGTAGTATATAATATACTAAGAGCCGTGATAATGATCAGAGAGTGTAAATAATGATTACTACAGACACAAGAGCCGTGCTTATAATGATCAGGATGTATAATAATGTTTACACAGAGCAGTGCCTATAAGTATAGGAGTGTGTATAATGTATACAGTGCACAGAGCAAGGTTATAATGTATCAGGAGTGTAAAATGATACTACAGTGCACAGAACAGTGCTATAATGTATCAGGAGTGTAATAATGATACTTACAGAGCCAGAGCAGTGTTCTATAAGTATCAGGAGTTATAATGTACTTAAGAGCAGTATAATGACAGGAGGTAATATGATACTACAGAGCACAGAGAGTGCATAATGTATCAGGAGTGTAATAATGTTACTACACGGCATCAGATAGATGCTAATTATCACGGAGTGATAAATAATTATCATTAAATTAGCTATCTACGCTAACATGAATCCAGGCGCACAGAGCTTGATATTTGATAGTCAGTGTCAAGCGACGTGTGCTATAATGTAATCAGGAGTGTAAAATAATGATACTACAAGATAATATCGAGATAGATAAGTATACAGAGCAGATGCAAATTATGTCATTGAGTTAACTCATGATACTACAGTGACACAGATTAGTGCTATAAGTTATCAGGAATGGATAAACAATTCATATATATCGCGATCGCAGCGCTCACGAGATGCAGAACACGAAATGTCAGTGTATCGCATGTAATTAAGGAGTGTAAAATCTACACGAGTACTGTATCAGAGAGTAAAGTACGATGTCAGAGCACACTTATGTATCATTATTACACTCCTGATACTACAGAGTACACATTAGTGCTATAATGTATCAGGAATGTAATAATGATAATTACAGTACAGGCATCATAGACATTATCATCGCTTAGCACGCTCTCATAATGTCATCAGGACGTATAGTAATTACACTTGATCATATAGACTCGTACACGTAGCAGTATATCTCAAATCTCTGTCATTAGTAATCATTATTACACCTCCTGTCATTATAAGCTATGGCATGAGCATATTACGACATCCTGTCAACAATACACGCTGTAGTATCATAATGCTACTCCAGACATGTTCAGAGCACTGCTATATGTATCATATTACACATCCTGGATACTTATAGCACGCTCGTCGAATTAGTATCTGGAATAGAGCATTCTGTACGTATCCGATACATATTGCATCCTGTACATTATCCTCGATACTATTGTATAGCAGGGCTCTGTATCTGTAAGATCTATTACATCCTGATACATATAGCACTGCTCTAGTGCACTAATATTATACACGCTGATACATTATAGCAATCTCTGTGACTGTAGTATCAATTATTACACTCCTGATACATTATAGCACGTGTTCTTATAATCTTACTGTGCACAGAGCAGTGCAACTGACAGTATTACCACTCCTATATATTATAGTTAACCAATGGTAATAATAATACGACAAGTGACACAGCAGTGTTAAATTTAACTTTCATGTACCGGGCTGTGTTTCGATTCTGTAAGCAAGAGGCTGGGTTTGATGGGTCACATGATCCATTTCACATCTGAGGGGATTAAAAACAAGGGTCCCATAAAATAAATCTGATACAGAATTACAGACACTTATAGAAATACTTCAACAAACACCTGCCACTTGTCATGGTCGGAGAGTGGAGACATTCTAGGAGAGGAGGAAATCAAGACGCTGTCACTCTGTACCACAAACATCAGACTGCCCCCCTAGTGGCTCACACATGGGAAAACAGGTCACCGGTATTTCCTGTCATGGGACTTCTCTCTGCTTTGTGACATGCATGAGGTTATTTATATATAAATATATATATTATATATACCAACATATATAGATTCAATATAATCACAATTTGTAGCCCCTATATCCACATGATGTAACACAATATGTCCTCTAAATGATATAGAAGCGCACATTATACATATGTCTCTGGGCAGTTTATTTTGCCACCCATGACCACCCCCTTTAGATTGGAGAGCTAATATTAATACTCATACACAGAGAGGGCCCCTTTCATACAAGCATAGAATATAACCCATAGGAGCAATTTTAGTGGAAAATTTTAAAAAATCCCAAAAAAAAAAATTCTTAAAGGGCTTGGTTGCAGGTCTATAATTCTTCCCTTCCCCTGTATGTCCCACCAGTGTCCAGCTCCATCCGTTTGGTTATGTGACTGAGCAAAGGTGGTACCAGTTGTACAAAACACGAGGAACTCAGATCAGACGATACAGACCCCACAAGATATGAGAGACGGAGACGAGGATAATATAGTCAGATGAGGACAGCTCTACATAAAACACTAGACCTAACCCCCTACGCATCGCAACTGACTGCGGGGGATACAACCTAATATGAAGAGTTCTGAACTTTCTAATAGACTGAGGTCAGGAGAAATTGGTAATCGTGCTTATTATAAATAACACTGAGACAGGTAGCAAAACCCCCCAGATGTGGAGAAGTACAGGTGCTGGTTAGTACTTCTTACACAACAGGTCGAGCAGATAAGTTCTCCCCAATTCCTGATATCCTGATGATGAAAAACTTACAAGGCTCTTTATTCTTTTCAGACAATCGAGATTTTGTATAGTGTCTCGCTGCGAGAAATTGCAAAAGCATCCAAAGTGCTGCAGGTGACATATCTATACTGACACAATTGGTCACAAAAGCACCAGCGAGTGAAAAGTTAGCTTGAACAGCTAAGTTTGTATGGAGAGCAAATTGGTTTGGCTGCTGCATTTAAGAATTGGATTGACTGACAGCGTCATACAATGTCAAATTAACCTGTAATTCTTGTCAAGATCTTGCTGGCTGCAGTAAATGGAAACAAATCCAAAAGAAGTGAGAAAACCCCATCCAGGGTCTTCTGCTTCTTACAGTGGGGCTCTGGTTACAATGAGTCAAGGGACTTCAGGCTTTGTAGCTACTACTTTACTTATCATACAGAAAATCATTAGACGGTAACATTGTAGCAAACCCTAAGTCTAGCAGAGGTACAAGTTCTGGATGCATATCGATACGAGAGCTTGTATAGCACCTTTAACAGCTGAAGACTTGTCAATGATTTGGGTAGATGACAGCTTGTCAGACTAGAGGCAGGAGGAGCACTACCTGCCAGATTGCTTAATTTATTGAGCGTAGTGATCGATAATTGTAGCAACCCTCAGTAAATGACATGTACAAGGTTTTGGGATGTGATCCACATTGAGAGTTAGTACCGAAGACGTGTTACAAGTGGCGTAGTGTAGATCACAGCGTCAGCTTGAGTCTCAATGACAGGAGGAAAGTAAACATTGCCTCCTCTAATTCATAGAGAATGCTCTAACGAACTGATTAACATTGTGCACAACAGTCAGCAAAAGTGCAAAGTGTGATGCTCCCATATTTATCGAAAAAGTCGTTAGCCCATACTGATACACTGTACAAGACCTCAGTTGTGAGAAAGTTTGAGTTTTCAAGTTGCGTATCTAAAGGGCATTCAGAAAGTTTTCTGTGCACAACAAATAGAAGTAATGGAATGTAGTTAAGACTTGTAGTGGGGGTTTAGTCTGTAGGGGGCTGAGGAGAGGGTTAGGGACAGGACTTAAACTGTAGGGGGGGCGTGTAGAAGGGGGGTCAGGACTATTTGTGGAGGGCTTAGGAGGGGGCCAGACGGTGGCGAGGTGTATGTGTAGGGGTTCTTTAAAAGGAAAACCACCCAGGGTGTGGCAAGACATCAACGGTAGGGAGCTCCAGGTGAGAGTCCTAGGGTTGGCAGAAGGGCAGGAAGGATACGAGGGGGATTAGCACAGGGCAGGCTCACTGTAGGGGGCTCCAGCAGAGGGTTCCTGGGGATGGAAGAAGGGGTGGAGTGGACTTCACCTTTAGGAGGGCATGGAGGGGATAGCACAGGGGCAGGACTCACCAGTAGGGGTCCTGGTGGTGGTTAGCGGGGAAGCACTCACCCGGGAGGGGGCTCAGAGGGGGTCCGGGGGTGGCAGAGAGAGGGACCCACCTGTAGGGGGTACAGAGGGGATAGCACAGGGCAGGACTCACCTGTCGGCAGGGTATCAGGGCTGTGCTCCGCCGTTTGTGTGCAAAAGTGAGAGAGTCTTTGTTCTGCAAACGTGGAAACTTAAAATTGCAACCCTGAAGAGGAGCCTGTTCCAGCAGATTAAAGGGGAAGCGGCTCTGGTAAACCATTTCTGCCGCTGTACTGTTGGGAGCAGATCTGAGATGGTGGTAGCAGCTTGAAGCTCACATGAGCCGCGTAATAACACATTACCTACCAGCAGCGAGATAACCTATTGTCAACATAACCCTACAGCCGGGGGTCACGCGGCCTGCAGCTCCAACCAGCGGGAAATTACAGGATACTTCTGGTTTAAAGGGAGAGAACAGGATTCCCACCCAAACTAATCCATAATAATGGAGAATCTAATTCTGCATAGATATAGAATGTTACAGGCTGCCTCTTCATATATACTGTTGTCAGTATTCACTGTAGTTTCTTGCATTCTATTCATCAGTTTAACATTATGTCCATCATCCTGCTTGTATGTACAAGGGTCTTCAGACTCTTGCAGACAGAGGCTTTGGTGTGTTTGGAGACTTTGCCATAGAATTACCGGACAGAGGAATGCCCAGCAAACACGTGTATAAAGCATATCTAAACATCCGCCAAAGAAACAAACGAGGAAGAAAGAAAAATTGTTGTTTTCTCTCATTACAACAGAAATTTTTAAAGCCGAATTCTGGGGGATAAGGGATATTTAAATTCAACTAAAATGTAGTAAAAAACTATGGCCAACATTTATGTTTTTTTAAAGGAGGAAACAGTCGAAAGAAAGAAACTCAAGGCGACCTGCAGGAGGAGCAGACTACACTGGGTTTCTTGTAGTCGTTACCGGGGCAATATAAAAAAAAAGTTTAAATGTTAACCTTTAGACAGAAACAAGGTATTCTGGAATTTTTCAGGCAAAACGGTTGCAAAGTTTGCGTGATTTTAGCGTTAGACTGTAGAATGCATATGGTCTATGCTAACACCACCTCCAACCCGCGACCCTGCAAGCACAGCTCCTCCCCCCAGCACATAAGATTTCCGCATTCAACCTGAGCGACTCTTATTTCTGTCATGTATGGCCCCTTGCACTCAGCCCGTAATCGTGATCACCTGGCATAGCATACGGCGCTCCACCGCTCCATAGGAAGCCTTACAGCTACACATTAAATCCCAAGCTGGAGAAGGACTCGTTACATCACTTATGGCGCCCGGTAGTAGGATATGTCACAGTACGGTGGGCAAAGGTATGACCCATTGAGGGAAACCTGGCCGTGTGCTTACTGTATAAAAACACAGTCAGTAGGTAACACACATAGGGGCCTAAAAGGTAAAGAGGTTTACAATATAACCCGAAATGTGTGTTCACAACTTACTTTGAATAGCCTCGCTTGCTGTCCATGAATGGAAACGGAGATATCTCATCTTTTCATACAGATGTGAATTAGTCAAATCCTTTATCAAAATCCATCATGATAAACCAGGGAATGATAGATCCCAGGCACTGTGGACTGTGATAATACTCTTTTATCGGTATCCATGGCCTCCTTCGACTTCAAAATAGGACTTGTAATATTATGCTATGAGCCAAACGTGCTCTGGGGTGGGGGTTTCAAGAGCCCCTACGGCTGACAGCTTTAAGGCTGTCACACTGTGCAGGAGAGCACTTACCCCCCATCCCACTGGTGAGGTTACATTAGGAAGTGGAATCGATGGAAGGGTGAAGTGCTGAAAGATTTTGTGTAAACAGCTTTTGAAGTCAGCACAGAGGAGATCTGGTAACAACCCCAGAGCCCTCTAGCACATCATTGTAAAAAATGGTGTTTTCGTAAAGAAGGAGGCCATGCATAAGGAATTCCTATAAGGAGATTACCACAGTCCCTGTGGCCTGCATATATGAGAAGTGCCCATGGTTTATCCAGAGGATTTTGATGTGTTTTCTGTAATGTATACATCAGGAGGTTATGGAGACTGGGTTACCAAGCGGTGGTAGAGGTCAATCCCAGACATCATCATATTCATCAGCGCAGAAATATTTGGGGGCATAAATAAAATTAAAACGACAATTTGTCTCGTTCTTTATTAAGAAAATTAGAAAAAATTACTCATTAAATAATAATATAGTATGTACAGTAAAAAATATTACTGTCTATCATCACACAAGTGAGAGGCGGGGGACTGGGATCAATGGTCGGGGTCTTGCTTCTCAGTTCGGCCAGTTGGAAATCACTGCCCTGGGAGAAAATATGTAGATCCAAACTGTTAGTAAGGGACCGACAAGCAATCTCCACACACTATGCTCTACTCTAGAAGTTAGTTAATATTATGTCGAGTCACAACCGAGCTGCATTTCAAAAGAGTTTTACCCCACTAATTCCTAGGCCCCTCACAGGTAGAAATGTTGCTTCTGAGCTTTAGCTTATATGTGAATCACCTTATCACCTTTAAACTAAATCTACATAGCTTCCAAGTCTGTGTATTAACGGAGCAATGAAGAGTCATTATATCACGCTGAAGATGA
This sequence comes from Engystomops pustulosus, assembly GCA_019512145.1. Lineage (NCBI taxonomy): Eukaryota > Metazoa > Chordata > Amphibia > Anura > Leptodactylidae > Engystomops > Engystomops pustulosus. Next base: position 165,005,585 of record CM033646.1, on the reverse strand, counting down.
GTCAAGTTCGAGGCTGCAAGGGGAGGGGGGGTTAATTAATCCTTTATCTTTGGTTACTATGCACCTCGAAACCGTGCTGTGCTGTGTGTCACCATTAAAGACTAAGAATCGCAATTGACCTAATGGAGGAACTTGTGGCACGATGACAAGTGTCACCTTAAGAGTGTTACTCTCCCCCTTAAGACCCCTCTATTACAACCCAGGGTGTGTTCTCCATATTGCTGGTCTTGTTTAATGTGGGTTATATCAGTGACAGGTTCCCTCTCCGGCTCAGTGTGTGGATTACCCCCAGCAATGTGTAATGTGTAGAATTAAAGGAATTCGAAAGTTGTACTGCAGGATATTTTCTCTGAATAGAAATGCCCTTAAGCGCCCCTCTAGACACCCAGGGGTGTTTTCTCCAATTGCTGATTGTTTAAAATGGGGTTTATATAGTGACAGGTTCCCTCTCGCTCAGGTTGATTACACCGTATGTGTAATATGTAGCCTAAAGGGATATTCTAAAGTTTAATGCAGGATATTTTCTTGAATAGAACTGCTTGCATTACCGGATTATGGATCGCAAGACTCGCGTTGGTACGCAACACCTGAAGCAGGGGGGTCATCGGCGAACGAAATATGTGCATCGAGTCTTGCTGGGTTAAGCGGGAGGAGAGGTCAGAAGTGTACAGACTGATCACTAGAAATCAACCCCAGGTCACGAGGCAGTTACCTTCTGCTTCCTCTAGATAGATGAGCGGGCAATCTATACGGCTGACAGATCAGCATGTCCTCCTCCGCTGGGGAGGGGGTGAAGGGGCGTATTCGCTCTCTTTTATCAGCTTTGGTTTGGGAGATGGTAGAGGAGAGAAAAAGTCTCTCAGAGATCACCTGTCGTGTCCACGGGGGAACCAAGAGGAGAAACCGAACGTGAAAGGTGATGAAGAACAGAAAGGGGGGGGTAACATGATCTAATACATGTAATAATCCTCATTACATTACGAGTATGGGATAAACTCGGACCCCACACGTTCTGGGCATTACACAGGTGACAATAAAACTGTGATACTATAAAGGGGTTTTATCTTCATGATATTATGATCCAATCTGTGGTATCAGTGAGCTTCACGAATTAACAGCTGCAGTTACACGTTCAACCACTAAGATGAGCGGAGCTGTTCTCAAGGCTTCTTCCTGCTATGGGGGCATGATCAGTGCCAGACACTTCCCCTGGTCTAATGACCAGGGACCCATAAACCTGGTCTATCATGAATTTGGAAAACCCTTTTAGCATTCACAGTGTCATTTGTTAGGAAGAGTGCGTGGTAAGGAAGTGATCCTATAAAGTTCTCTCATGAAGCTACTGTGAGTTTAGGTACATTGTACCTGCTCCATGGCTCGATGAACTGGCGAAAACTGCCGGAAACGTTCTTGCGGAACCTTCTGACTTATTTCGCCTTGTCCCTGTTCCGTCCGCTTCTGTCTCTTTAGCTTGTATCTTCTTCTCCTGCCACCGGCTGAGTCTTCCTCTCTGCAGTTCAGAAAGATGCCGCTGATGCAGATTGGCTGCATGCGCACGTGAGTCCACTCGTAGGGTAGATCCCGGCTAGGCCTAGCTGACGCATGAACCACCTCCCCTTGCTCTTGCTTTACAGGGGCGACATTCTGCCAATCTGCTGCGGCACAGGGCAGGATACACACAGGAGGTGCAGTGTGGAGAGGACATTCCAGGGGACCTGGATTATGGCAAGAGATGGGATAGTGGCTGTGACGAAGGCCACTAGGGCTCTCTACTGTCCCTTATATGGGGTGATACCTTCGGTAAACCGTTGTCATGTGTGTATACGACCTGTGGAGGGGAGAGCAAGGGTCGACATACATGGCAGTGGTGAGGAGGCCTTGAAGGAGGGTACAATATACACCATCTTGCATCGTGTACACCCCCTGCTTTGGGATACGGATTGGTGGCGATGGGCTGCGTTTAAGGGTTGTGGTGGCAGAGTCCTTATCGTGCTGCTCCATCTTCCTGCCTCAATCGCCAATGGTACAATATTGTCATGTCTCGGGGGCTAGTTTGGGTGTGGGCTCGGGTAGGGACGGGAGGTAGGTTGTGAAACAGGTACCCACAGGGCTATTAAAACACACACGGGTAAATACTACCAACAATGGAGTCCAGTGTGGGTGCATGAAGACAATCTTTACTACCGTGTGCCAGTAGTGGCGCTCTTGTCTGCTTGGTGCTGGCCACAGTCTGCGCTCGGTTTAGACATGGGACCGGGGAAGACCCCCAGACCTCAGAGCTTACCGGACCCACGCTGTCAAGGACGACTCGCTGACACCGGATCACAAATGACAGGGAAACGGATAAAGAGATTACATGGAGTGATCCAGGATGACTTAAAGGGGTTTATCACCTAATATAAATGCGTTTATTGATAGCTGAGTGTTGTTGTGTGTCTGAGAGGGACAAGAACGTGGACCTTTAGTGAGTGAAAGAGAGAAGGTATCGTGTGAATATGAAGGGTTATGACTGCTGAGTGTATACGGTGCTGTGTTAACCAATAGGAGGAAATTTTTAACTTGGTGTGTTGTAAAATATCCATATATTTTCTTTTTGTTGGGTGTGGTACATGTCTGAAAAAGACGGACTCACCCTCTGGCACAGGCGCAACGAAAGAAAGAAAAGGAAAGAACAGCTCCAGTCACGTGAGTGGCCAATGTGTTACTGCAGCTCAGCTTCTTTGGAACCAAACAAATGAATTATCTTCCGCTATTATCAGTGTCAATCGTTATTGAAGTAAAATAAATACATGATAGTGATTGGGTCCACCTCCGCAGTATAAGCTTCCCTGTCGGAGATGGGGCCCGCAATGTCCAAATTCCTCGGACAAAGCCTCAGTCATTCAGAGAAATGTCATAAAGAAAGAGGATATGAGAAGATACCTTAATAAGGCAAGTGAAACATTCCCATGAGCCCTCGCCTGTGAGAAGAACCACTTCCCACCTCCAGACCACAGAGTTTTCGTTCCTGCTATAATTATACATAGCGACCCATCTTCTACTTGAGAAGATCACCACCAGAAGGACCACATTGCAGTTTTTAATTCCTCAAGGGTAGGGTCCCTCTCAGACCTGTGCGGAGAAGACGCCAGAGGCGCGAAGGTACCTGCATAGCAAACAAGCGTTTAACAAGGTTAAATGTTCGGCCATCAGTATGTTCTCGCAGCATACAATCTATGGCCCCATTCAACGACCATATGGGCTCCCAATTAATCAATCATGGACTGTGGCCGACGCCGCCCAGCCGGGCTCTGTGCTGCACAAACACAGGACAAGTGCTATACTCTGCCCGATTTGCGGGCACGGCACTCGGACTTTCAATGGAGGGAGGAGGAGGGGTTGAGGAGCGCTCACTCATCCTCCCCCTTGCATGTGAGAGGCCAGGTGGCCAAAAACATTTATAACAGGTAATTCGTAATAGGCTATATAGGACAATAAGTCTGCTCACCAGAGGTTGGCCTAAATCTTTGTACTTCTGGGCTATCAGGCGATGCCTGCATGCCCCCAAAGTCTTTAGTCCAGAGCATGGAGGAGAGGAGAGCTACTTGCGACTGGAGGACGCCACTGCGAAATCTGTAGGTACGTCACATCAAAATTAGGTGACAATGTGTTTGAAAATAACAGACAGGGAAATATAGAGTAATAATATGAAACATAGCCTCAAAGCCATCAAGAGAGTATTGAAACCGTAATACAATCCACAGATGCACTCAGTATTCTGATGCTGGTGCAATCACTTGTGACATAAAGACATTCGAAATAATTTGTATACTAACCTAAATTACATCTGTACCTATACCCCAGAGCGTGCACTCACTATTCTGCTGTGGTGCCGTCACTGGTACCTACCTGGACATTACTGACTGTACTGATCATGAGTTACATCCTGTATTAACTCCAGAGCTGCACTCACTATTATGCTGATGGTGCACGTCACTGGGTACATACATGACCTTACTTAGCATTTAATGTACATGATCCTGAGTTACATCCTGTATTAACTCAGAGCGCACTCACTATCTGCTGATGGTTTTTGCAGTCAACTGTGTATGCAGACATGACAAACTTACCTTATCCTGTAACTGATCCTGAGTTTACATCCTGATTATTACCCCAGAGATGCACTCAATATTTGCTGCTGGTTTGCAGTCACTGGTACATACATGACCATGACTTGTTATCTGTATGATCCTGAGTTACACCCTGTATTATACTCCTGAGCTGCACTCACTATTTCAGTAGTCAGTGGTAATAACCTGGCAAGGACGGATTCTTCGACCCCGGTGGGTTCCCTGCTTGTCAGTCATCTCACTGTTGGAGGCAGAGACCTTCATCCGTTCTGGGTCTTATGAATGCTCTCAGTAGAAGGCCATGATTCATCAAAAGGGTCTGAAGAGTCTGACTCGGGAAGTCCACGTACAAGTCGCTGGGATCCACAAGGAAGCGAGATCGGGAGGGATGACGAGCATCAGAGAAGATGAGGAGGACGGGGCCGGAGGCCGTTCCGGACTGAGAACCTGGACAGAGATGCACAGGATGAGATCAATTGCAACATGGAGCTGTAATATTTTGTACAGCGCTCAGTATCCATTCATATCCAGCAGAATGGAAAAGATGGCAGCTAATGGTGGATCCATATTGTGTTTTAATAAACGGAGGCCATATTGCCAAAAGTGTGAAGCGTAGACAGAACGCAAGGAGAACGCTGATCTAACAATCAGCAGCAAACTATTTAGTCATATGGACGCAAGATTAGGAAATGTTCCCAGCTTATTTTTGGTTTTTTACATAATTTATCAGAGTTAACCATTTGTTTGCTCCACTTAGGTTGTTTCTGCGCTATGTCGCCGACTATACATGGATCAGGAGGTAATAATGATACTACAGCTGCACGATGTTATAAATGTACATAGAGGTAGTGTAAGAATGATACTACAGAGCACCAGAGCAGTGTTATAATTGACAGGAGTGTCAATAATATAATACAGTGACACAGAGCATGCTTATAATGTATCAGGAGGTAATCTAATGAATACAGGCACAGGGCAGTGTCAAGGTATAGGAGTGTAATATGATACATCACAGAGCGTGCTATAATGGTATCAGGAGTGTAATAATGATACTACAGTGCACAGAGCAGTGGTTTGTATAGGTGTATATTATGTAAGAATGTTAATACAGAGCAGTGTTCTATAATGTCATCAGGAGGTGTAATAATGATACTACAGTGCACAGAGCGTGTTAAATGTCAGGAGTATAAATGTATACAGAGCATGTAATATGTACAGGAGTGTAATAATGATAACAGTAGCACAGAGCAGTGTTTAATGTATCGGAGTGTAATAAATACATACAGAGCACGTGCTATAATGTATAGGAGTGTAATAATGAAACAGTGCACAGAACAGTGCTATAATGTATCAGGAGTGTTAATAATTATCCTCACAGAGCAGTGTTATAAATGTATCAGGAGTGTAATAATGATAATACACGTGCACAGAGACAGTGCATAATGTAATCAGGAGTAGTAAAGTTAAATACAGAGCGCTATAATGTATAGGAGTGTAATAATGATACTACAGGCACAGAGCAGTGCTATAATGTATCAGAGTGTATAATAATGTCTACGTACAGAGCAGGGCTATAATGATTCAGGAGTGTAATAATGATATTACAGTGCACAGAAGCAGTGTCATAATGTATCAGGATGTAATAATATACTACAGAGACAGAGCAGTGCTATAATGTATCAGGAGTGTAATAAATGATACTACAGTGCACAGAGTAGCTGCCTATTAATGTATCAGGAGTGAAATAGATTACTACAGTGCACAGAGCAGTGCATAATGTATCAGGAGTGTAATAATAATATAATAATGTATTTCTTCAACATCGAGCTGCACAGAGCTGCAGATTGAAGTGGTAGACGTTGCTATAAGTTCAGGAGTGTAAAGTAACATGCTACAGAGAAGTTATGTAGTATCACGAGAGTAGTAATAATGAATACAATGACAGAGCGGCATAATGTATGGATTAAATGATATTACAGAGTCCATGAGCTAGTGTGCTAAATAGTGAGTTAATAATGTTTTTAAGAGTCTATATGGCAGAGTTTGTAATATGATACTACAGATGCACAGAGCAGTGCTAATGTATCGATGTATAATGTCTAACGAGGAGTGATAATCCGGAGTATAAATACAGAGAGTACAGAGCATGCATAATTATATCAGGGTATATAACCTGATATACAGAGTGCACGAGTAGTGCTATAAGCTAATCAGGAGGTAATAATGCTACTACAGAGTTCAGAGCAGTGCTATTATGAGCAGATTATATGAACTCAGTGACTACAATAGTTGCTATGACTCGTATCAGGAGTGGAATATACAATATTGGAACGCTAATCATATTATATCGCATCACTTCGAGCTCCACATTAATAGACACTATGTCTGTTACGGAGCGTGTAGTACATTATACATCCTATAACATGTAACAGTGCTCTGGAGTACCAGAGTAGTAATACATATTACGACATCTGATACATTCATAGCACTGCTATGGCACTGAGTATCATTATTACCACTCCTTCAACATATAGCGACTGTCTTGTACGTATTCATTATTAGCACTCCAGAGAATGTATCAGAGCACTGATGCTCTGTGAAGTAGTATCATTATTACATCTCCTGATACATTTTTATTAGCACTGCTATGTACTCTGTAGTAGCATATTACATCCTGATCATATTAGCATGCTCTGTAGTACATATTACACTCCGACTACATTATTTGATAGCAGCTCTGTACTGTAGATCATTATTACACTCCTGATACATTATAGCATGCTCTAGTATATTATTACACTCCTGATACATTATAGCACTGCTCTGTACTGTAGTATCATTATACACTCCTGATACATTATAGCCATCGGCTCTGTAGTATCATTATTACACTCCTGATACATTATAGCACTGCGTGCTTACGTATCATTATTACACTCTGATAATTATAGTATACCAATGTGTAATAATAAGTACGACAGTTGACACAGCAGTGTTAGTAATTTCACACTTTCTTACCGGGTCTGTGTTTGCATCTCTGTAAGCAGAGGTGGGTTTGATGGTCACATGAATCCATTTCACATCTGAGGGGATTTAAAAACAAGGGTCCCATAAAAAGAATCTGATAAAGAAATTACAGACATTATAGAAAACTTCAACAAACACTGCACTTGTCCAGGGGAGAGTGGAGACATTCTAGGAGAGGAGGAATCAAGACGCTGTCACTCTGTACCACAACATCAGAATGCCCCCCTAGTGGCTCAACATGGGAAATACAGGTCACCGGTATTTCTGTCATGGGACTTCTCTCTGCGATTTGTGAACTGACTGAGAGTTAAATATATAATTATATATATATATATAATATATTATAGATTCCACACAATTATATATTATAATACAATTTGTAGCCCCTTATTCCAACTGATGTAACACAATAGTCCTCTTAAAGTATATAGAAGCGCCACATTACATATGACCTCTCTGGCATTTTTTGCCCCCAGACCACCCCCTTTAGATTGAGTATCGGAATATATTAATACTATCACTAGAGGGGCCCCACTCATTACAAGATAGAATATAACCCAATAGGGCAATTTGTGGAAAATTTTAAAAAAGATCCCAAAAAAAAAAACTTCTTAAAGGGCTTTGGTTGCAGGTCTATATTCTTCCCCTTCCCCTGTATGTCCACCAGTGTCCAGCTCCATCGTTGAGTATGTGACTGAGCAAATGGTGGTACCAGTTGGACAAAACACGGGAACCTCAGATCAGGACGATACAGACCCCAAGATATGAAGAGACGGAGACGAGGATTAAATATAGTCAGATGAGGCAGCTCTACATAAAACACAGACCTACCCCCCACGCATCCGCACTGACTGCGGGGGATACAACCTAATATGAAGAGTTCTGAACTTTCTAATAGACTGAGGCAGGAGAAATTGGTAATCGTGGCTTATGATATAAAACACTGAGACAGTTAGCCAAACCCCCAGATGGGAGAAGATACTAGGTGCTGGTTAGTACTTCTTACAACAAGGTCGAGCATGATAATTCTCCCCAATTCTATCCTGATGCTGAAATAAACCAGGCTGCTATTTCTTTTCAGACATAGAGATTTTGTATAGTGTCTCGCTGCAGGAAATTGCAAAAGCATCCAAAGCTGCAGGTGACATATCTATTACTGATCACAATGGTCACAAAGCACCAGCAGTTGAAAAGTTAGCATATGAAACAGCTAAGTTTGTAGGAGACAAATTGGTTTGGCTGCTGCATTTAGAGAATTGGATTGACTGACCAGCGTCAATAGCTCTGAATGTCACAATACGCTTAATCTCTTTCAAGATCTTGCTGGCTGCAGTAAAATGGAAACAAATCCAGAAGAAGTAAGAAAACCACCATCCAGGGTATTGCTGCTTCTTACAGTGAGGGCGTTTTACAATGAGTCAAGGGAACTTCAGGCTTTTGTAGTACTACGTTACTTATCATACAGAAAATCATTAGGACTGGTAACATTGTAGCAAACCACTCAGCTAGAGAGGTACAAAGTCTGGATGCAATGTATACAGAGCTTGTATAGCACCTTTAACAGCTGAAGGACTTGTCTACAATGTATTTGGGTAGCAACAGCTGTCAGACTAGAGGCAGAGAGAGCACTACCTGCCAGAGTGCTTAATTATCTGAGTAGTGCTCGATGGTACATTGTAGCAACCCTCAGTAATGAATGTACAAGGTTTGGGATGTGATCCACATTGAGAGTTCGTACCAGACGTTGTTACAATGTGCAGTGAGGTAATACAGCTGTCAGCTTTGGTCTCAAGACAGGAGAGTTAATAACATTGCCTCCTCTAATTTATAGGAAGCTCTAACGACTGGATAACATTGTCGCACAACAGTCAGCAAAGTGCAAAGTGTGATGCTCCCCATATTTATCGAAAAAGTCGTTACTCATACTGATACACTGTACAAGACACCTACAGTGTGAGAAAGTTTGAGTTTTCAAGTTGCGATACTAAAGGGCATTCAGAAAGTTTTCTGTGCACAACAAATAGAAGTAATGGAAATGTAGTAAGCATTAGTAGTGGGGGTTAGTCTGTAGGGGGCTGAGGAGAGGGTTAGGGACAGGGACTTAACTGTAGGGGGGGGTGTTAGAAGGGGGCCAGGACTTTCATTGTGGAGGGCTTAGGAGGGGGCCAGACGGTGGCAGAGGTGTCATGTGTAGGGGTCAGCTTAAAAGGAAAACACCCAAGGTTGTGGCAAGACTCAACGGTAGGGAGCTCAGGTGAGAGTCCTAGGGTTGGCAGAAGGGCAGGAAGGAGTACGAGGGGGTGATTAGCACAGGGAGGCTCACTGTAGGGGGGCTCCAGCAGAGGGTCCTGGGGATGGAGAAGGGGTGGATGATCACCTGTAGGACGGGTATGGAGGGGATAGCACAGGGGCAGGATCACCAGTAGGGGTCCTGTGGTGGTTGAGCGAGGGAAGCACTCACCCGAGGAGGGTCTCGAGGGGGCCGTGGGGTGGCAGAGAGAGGAGACCACCTGTAGGGGGCTACAGAGGGGATAGCACAGGGCAGGACTCACTGTCGGCCAGGGTATCAGGGCTGTTGCTCCGCCGTTTGTGTGCAAAAGTGAGAGAGTCTTTGTTTGCAAACCGTGGAAACTTAAACTTGCAACACTGAAGAGGAGCAGATGTCACAGCAGTTTCTTAAAGGGGAAGCGCTCTGGTAACCATCTTTCTGCCGCTACGTTGGGGAGCAGATCTCGAGATGGTGGTAGCAGCTTGAAGCTCATAGAAGGGTCCGTACGTAATAACACATATACCTACCAGAGCGAAACCTATTGTCAACATAACCCTACAGCCGGGGGGTCACGCGGCCTGCAGCTCCCAACCAGCGGGAAATACACGGATACTTCTGGTTTAAAGGATGAGACAGGATTCCCCCAAACTAATCCATAAATAAAGAATCTAATTCTGCAAGAATAGAATGTTACATGTGCCTCTTCTATATACTGTTTCAGTATTCACTGTAGTTCTTGCATTTATTCATCAGTTTTAACATTTATGTCACCATCATCCTGCATTGTATTACAAGGTCTTCAGACTTCTTGCAGACAGAGGCTTTGGTGTGTTTGGAGACTTTGCCATAGAATTACCGGACAGTAGAATTGCCAGCAAACAGTGTATAAAGCAATAATCTAAACATCCGCCAAACGAAACAAACGAGAGAAAGAAAATTTTGTTTTCTCTCTTACAACAGAAATTTTTAAAGCCGAATCTGGGGGTATAAGGGATATTTAAATTCAACATAAATGTAGTAAAAACTATGGCAACAATTTATTTTTTTTAAAAGGAACAGTGAGAAGAAAGAAACTCAAGCGACCTGCAGGAGGAGCAGACTACACATGGGTTTCTTGTGAGTCTGTTACACGTGGTAAAGACAAAAGTTTAAATGGTAACCTTTAGACAGAAACAAGGTACTGGATGTTTTCGAGGCAAAACGGTTTGCAAAGCTTGCTTATTTTAGCGTTAGACTGATAGGAATGCATACTGGTCTATGCTAACACCAACTCCACCCGCAGACTCCTGGCAAGCACAGCTCCTCCCCCCCCAGCAAATAAGATTTCCGCATTTCAACCATGGCGCTCTTACTTTCTGTCATTGTATGGGACCCTTGCACTCAGCCGTAGTGGTGATCACCCTGGCATAGCATACGGCGCTCCCCCCGCTCCTAGGAAAGCCTTACAGCTGACACATTACCATCCCAAGCTGGGAAGTCAGACTCGTTACCATCACTTCTGGGCCCGGTACGTAGGCTATGTCACAGTACGGTGGGCAAAATGGTATGACCCGATTGAGGGAAACCTGGCCGTGTGCTTACTGTATAAAAACACGTCAGTAGGTAAACACACACTAGGGCTATAAAGGTAAAGAGGTTTCATATAACCCGAAATGGTGTGTTCACAACTTACTTTGAATAGCCTCTGCTTGCGGTCCATGAATGGAAACGGAGAGATCTCTCCTTTCATACAGAGTGAATTAGTTAAATCCTTTGATCAAAATCCATCATGATAAACCAGGACATGATAGATCCAGGCACTGTGACGTGATAATACTCTTTTATATGTATACCATGGCCTCCTTCGACTTCAAAATCAGGAATTGTGAATATTATGCTATGAGCCAAAAGTGCTCTGGGGTGCGGGGTTATCAAGGAGCCCTACGGCTGACAGCTTAAGGCTGTCACACTGTGCAGGAGAGACTTACCCCCATCCACTGGTGAGGTTACATTAGGAAGAAGATGGAAGGGTGAAGGGCTGAAAGATTTTGTAAACAGCTTGAAGTACAGCACGAGGAGATCTAGGAACAACCCCAGAGCCCTCTAGCACATCATTGTAAAAAAATGTGTGTTTTCGAAGGAAGGAGGCCAGCATAATAAGAACCTATAAGGAGAGTTACCCACAGTCCTGTGGCCTGCCATCTATGAGTAAGTGCCCATGGGTTTTATCTGATGGATTTTTGATGTAGTTTTCCGTAAATGTATTACATCAGGCAGGTTATGGATACTGGGTTCCACCAAGCGGTTGGTAGAGGTCATCCGTCAGGACATCATCATATTCATCAGCGCAGAATATGTTTGGGGCAATAAATAAAAATTAAAACTGACCACATTTGTTCTGTTCTTTATATAAGAAAATGTAGAAAAAATTATCATTAAATACGATAATATAGTATGTACAGTAAAAAAATGTACTGTCTATCATCACACACGTGAGAGGTCGGGGGGACGGGATCACTGGTCGGGTGCTCAGTTGCTTGGAATCCTGCCCTGAGAATATTGATCAAATGTTAGTGGCACAAGAATCACTGCTCTACCGAGTTATATGTCAGTCACGTGCAAAGATACCACATTCTAGCTCACGGTAGATGTTGCTCGAGCTTAGCTTAATGGAACCTACATTATTATAGTTCCAACTATTAAGGATGAGCTTATCACGCTGAATGATGTTGAGGTGCAGGAGGGGGGTAATTCTATCTTGTCACACCTGAAACTGTTGTCACATTACAGATCCGACCTAAGGAAGTGGACTACTACTGCACACTCTAGAGGTTTCTAGTTAAGACCCTGCTATTACAACCAGGTGGTCTGCAATTCTTCTTGTTAATGGGTTTCAGTGAGTTCTTACCGCCAGTGCTGGAAATTCCCTAGCTCAATGTGGTATGATTAGAATGTTTTTAGAAGGATATTCGTGAAAGTTTCACCTGCAGGGGGGATATTTACTCTGAATACTAATGCTTTAAGTCTTAAAGCCCCCTTCTAGTACAAACCCCAGGGTTGTTTTCAATTGCTGCTTGTTTAAATGGGGTAGGTATATCTGTGACAGGTTCCCTCTCGCTTCAGTGTGATTACACCAGTAATCGTGTAATGTGCCGATAAAGGGATATTTCTAAAGTTACCTGCAGGCTATTTTCTTGAATAGAAATGCTGCATTACCGGATTTTGCATCGCAAGAGCTCGCAGTTGGTACGCAAACACCTTGAAGCAGGGGGGTCATCGGAACGAAAATGTGCATCCGAGCTATGCTGGTAAGCGGGAGGAGAGGTCAGAAGTGTACAGACTGATCATAAGAAATCAACCGCAGTGTCACGAGGCAGTTACCTTCTGCTTCCTCTAGATAGAGGCGGCAATCTTACACGGCTGACAGATCAGCGTGTTCTCCGCTGGGGAGGGGGTGGTAAGGGGTCGTATTCGCTCTCTTTTATCAGTCTTTGGTTTGGGAGATGGTAGAGGGGAGAGGAAAAGTCTCTCAGAGATCACCTGTCATGTCCAGAGAGGAACCAAGAGGAGAAACCGAAACGGTGAAAGGTGATGAAGCACAGAAAGGCGGGCGGCTACATGGATCTAATACATGTAATAATCTCCTTACATTAAGAGTATGGGATACTCGCGACCCACACACGTCTGGCATTACACAGGTGACACTAAACTGTGACACTATAGAGGGGTTTATCTTAATGATATTTTGACCAATCTGTGGTATCAGTGAGCTTCACAGAATTAAAGCTGCAGTTACACGTTCAACCACAAAGAGAGCGGAGCTGTTCTTCAGGTTCTTCCTGCTATGGGGGCATGATCAGTGCCAGAACTTCCCCTGGTCTATACCAGGGACCCAAACCTGGGTCTATCATGAATGTGGAAACCCCTTTAGCATTTCACAGTGTCATTTGTTAGGAAGAGTGCGGGGTAGGAGTGATCCTATAAAGTTCTCATGAAGCTCCTGTGAGTTTAGGACATTTTACCCTGCGTCATGGCATCGATTGAACTGGCGAAACTCCGGAAACGTTCTTGCCGGAACCTTCTGACTTATTCGCCTTGTCCCTGTTCCGTCCGGCTTCATGTTCTTTAGCTTTATCTTCTTCTGCCTGCACCGGCATGAGTTTCCTCTCTGCGGTTCAGAAAGAGGTGCCGTGATGCAGATTGGCTGCATGCGCCGTGCGTCCTACTCGTAGGGTGCTATCCCGTGCTAGGCCTAGCTGACCGCATGAAACCGCCATCCTCCTTGCTCTCTGCTTACGCGGAGACATCTGCCACATTCTGGCTGCGGGCCACAGGGCAAGGATAGTCAAACAGGAGGTGCAGATGTGGGAGCGACATTCCAGTGTGGGTAACACTTGACTGGAGGAGACTTGGTAGGGCCAAGAGTGGGGATCTGTGGCTTGACGAAGGCCACTAGGGCTCTCTACGATGCCCTTTGGGTGATACCTTCGGTAAACCGTGTCTTGTGGTATACGACCTGTGGGAGAGCAGGGTGACATTAACCATGGAGATGGGTGAGGAGGCCTGAAGGAGGGACAGGCATACACCACTTCATTCGTGTAACCCTGCTTGGGATACGGATTGGTGGCAAGGAGGGATGCGTTAGCAGGTGTTGTGGGGAGAGTCACTTATCTGCAATGCATCCATCATTCCATGTCAATGAATGGTAAAATTGTCATGTCAATATGGGGCTAGTTTGGTGTGTGGTGGCATGGCGGAGGGCGGAGGTAGGTTGTGAGAACAGGTACCACAGGGCTATTAAAACACACACGGGTTAAATACTACAACCAATGGAGTCCAGTGTGTGGTGCATTGGAAGACAATTGTACTACCGGTGCCCGTGTGGCGTCTTGTCTGCTTGGGCTGGCACAGTCTGGAGCTGGTTAGACATGGGACCATGGGGGAAGACCCCAGACCTCAGAGCTTACCGGACCCACGCAGTCAAGGACGACTCGTTGACCCGGAAACACAAATGACAGGAAACGTGATAAAGAGGGATTACATGGAAGTGACTCCAGGATGACTTAAAAGGGGTTTATCCCTAATATAAATGCGTAGTAGCGAGGTTGTGTGTTCTGACGAGGGAAAGAACGTGAGACCTTTAGTGAGTGAAAGAAAGAAGGATCAGTTGTGATATGAATGGTATGACTAGATGATGTATACGGTGCTTGTGTTAACCAAATGGGATAATTTTTTAATTGGTGTTTATGTTGTAAAATATACATATATTTTCTTTTTGTTGAGGGTGGTGGTGACATAGTCTGACAAAAGACGGATCACACCAATATGGCAACAGGCGCAACGAAAAGATAAGAAAAGGAAAGAATAATGATAGTACAGTGCACAGAACAGTGCTATAATGTATCAGGAGTGTAATAATGATACTACAGAGTACAAGAGCAGTGCTATAATGTATCAGGAGTGTAATAATGATACTACAGAGCACAGGGCAGTGCTATAATGTATCAGGAGTGTAATAATGATACTACAGTGCACTGTAGTATCATTATTACACTCCTGATACATTATAGCACTGCTCTGTAGTATCATTATTACACTCCTGATACTACAGTGCACAGAGCAGTGCTATAATGTATCATTATTACACTCCTGATATATTATAGTACTAATGTGTAATAATAATACGACAGTGTACACAGCAGTGTTATAATTTAACACTTTCCTTACCTGGGTCTGTGTTTCATCTTTAAGCAGAGGCTGGTTTTGATGGGTCACATGATCCATTTCACATCTGAGGGGATAAAAACAAGGGTCCCATAAATAAATCTGATAAAGAATTACAGACAATTATAGAAAACTTCAACAAACCTGCACTTGTCAGGGTGGAGACATTCTAGGAGAGGAAATCAATGTACTGCTGTCACTCTGTACCACAACATCAGACTGCCCCCCTAGTGGTCAAACATGGGAAATACAGTCACCGGTATTTCCTGTCATGTGACTTCTCTCTGCTTTGTGAATGGCTGAGAGTATTATATATATATATATATATTATAGATCCAAATAATTTGTAGCCCCTTATCTCCACTGATGTATACACAATATGTCCTCTAAAATATATAGAAGCGTACACATTTATACATAAGACTCTCTGGCATTTTTTTTGCCCATGACCACCCCCTTTAGATTGGAGGTAACTATTTAATCTCATTACAGAGGGGCCCCCTCATACAAGCATAGAATATAACAATAGGAGCAATTTTAGGAAAATTTTAAAAAATATCCCAAAAAAAAAACTTCTTAAAGGGGTTGCAGGTCTATAGATTCTCTCCCCTTCCCCCTGTATGTCCAGCCAGTGTCCAGCTCCATCCTGTTTGATTATGTGACTGAGCAAAGGTCACAGTGTACAAAACAGGAACCTCAGATCTAGACGATACAGACCCCAAAGATATGAGAGACGGAGACGAGGATAATATAGTACAGATGAGGAAGCTCTACATAAAACCACATAGACCTCACACGCCATCGCCTGACTGCGGGGGATACAACCTAATATGAAGAGTTCTGCAACTTTCTAATAGACTGAGGTCCAGGAGAAATTGGTAATCGTGCTTATTATAAATACACTGAGACAATGTAGCAAACCCCCAGATGTGAGAAGTACTAGGTCTGGTTAGTACTTCTATACACAAGGTCGAGCATGCTAATTTCTCCCCAATTCCTTAATCCTGATGCTGAAAACTTACAAGGCTTTATTTCTTTTCAGACATCTGAGATTTTGTTATAGTGTCTCGCTGCAGACAATTTGCAAAAGCTATCACAAATTGCTGCCAAGGTGACATATCTATACTGACACAATGTCACAAAGCACCAGCTGTGAAAAGTTAGCATATGAAAGCTAAGTTTGTATGGAGACAAATTGGTTTGGCTGCTGCATTTAGAGAATTGGATTGACTGACAGCGTACAATAGACTCTGAATGTCAATCCTTAATCTCTTTCAAGATCTCTGCTGGCTGCCAGTAAATGGAAACAATCCAGAAGTAGAAACCCCATCCAGGTCTTCTGCTTCTTACAGTAGAGGGCTTGTTACAATGAGTCAAGGACTTCAGAGCTTTTGTAGCTACTACTTTACTTATCATACAGAAAATCATTTAGACTGGTACATTGTAGCAAACCCTCAGCTACGAGAGGTACAAAGTCTGGATGCAATCTATACGAGAGCTTTGTATAGCACCTTTCACAGCTGAAGACTTGTAACAATGTATTTGGGTAGATGACAGCTGTCAGACTAGAGGCAGGAGAGCAATACCTGCAGTTGCTTAATTTATCTGAGTAGTGACTGATACATTGTAGCAAACCCTCAGTAATGACATGTACAAGGTTTGGGATGTGATCCACATGAGAGTTCTGTACAAGACGTGTTACAATGTGTCAGTGTAGATAACAGCTGTCAGCTTGGAGTCCAATGACAGGAGAGTAATACATGTGCCTCCTCTAATTCATAGAGAATGCTCTAAAGACTGATACATTGTAGCAAACAGTCAGCAAAAGTGCAAATTGTGATGCTCCCATATTTATCGAAAAAGTCGTTATCCATACTGATACACTGTACAAGACCCTCAGTTGTGAGAAGTTTGAGTTTTCAATTGGATCTATAAAGGGATTTCAGAAGTTTTCTGTGCACAACAAATAGAAGTAATGACATGTAGTAAGCTTAGTAGTGGGGTTTAGTCTGTAGGGGGCTGAGGAGAGGGTCTAGGGACAGGACTTAACTGTAGGGGGGGTGTTAGAAGGGGGCTCAGGACTTTATTGTGGAGGGCTTAGGAGGGGGGCCAGACGGTGGCAGGTGTCATGTGTAGGGGGCTTAAAAGGAAACACCCAGGTGTGGCAGAACTCAACGGTAGGGAGCTCAGGTGAGAGTCCTAGGGTTGGCAGAAGGGCAGGAAGGCTACGAGGGGGATAGCACAGGGGCAGGACTCACCTGTAGGGGGCTCAGCAGAGGGTCCTGGGGATGGCAGAAGGGGTGGACTCACCTGTAGGAGGCTATGGAGGGGATAGCACAGGGGCAGGACTCACCAGTAGGGGCTCCTGGTGGTGGTAGAGGGGCAGCACTCACCTGTAGGGGGCTCAGAGGGGGTCCTGGGGGTGGCAGAGAGGGAGGACTCACCTGTAGGGGGCTACAGAGGGGATAGCACAGGGGCAGGACTCACCTGTCGGCCAGGTATCAGCCTGTGCTCCGCCGTTTGTGTGCAAAAGTGAGAGAGTCTTTGTTTCTGCAAACGTGGAACTTAACTCTGCAACACTGAAGAGGAAGCCTGTCCAGCAGCTTAAAGGGGAAGCCGCTGGTTAACCCCTTTCCTGCCGCAGTATCTGTGGGAGCAGCTCTGAGCTGGTGGTAGCAGCTGAAGCTCACCTGAGCCGGCGTAATAACACATTACCTACCCAGCAGCGAATAACCTATTGTCAACATAACCCTACAGCCGGGGGTCACGCGGCCTGCAGCTCCCAACCAGCGGGAAATACACGGATACTTCTGGTTTAAAGGGACAGGATTCCCAAACTACATCCATAATAATAAGAATCTAATTCTGCATTAGATAGAATGTTACAGGCTGCTCTTCTATATACTGTGTCAGTATTCACTGTAGTTCTTGCATTCTATTCATCAGTTTAACCATTTATGTCCCATCATCCCATGATTGTCTTTACAAGGATCTTCAGACTCTTGCAGAGGCTTTGGTTGTGTTTGGAGACTTTGCCATAGAGTTCCCGGACAGTAGGAATGCCAGCAAACAGTGTATAAAGCAATAATCTAAACATCCGCCAAAGAAACAACCGAGGAAGAAAAATTTTGTTTTTCTCTCATTACAACAGAAATTTTTAAAGCCGAATTCTGGGGTATAAGGGATATTTAAATTCAACTAAATGTAGTAAAAAATTGCAACAATTTATTTTTTTTAAAGGAACAGTAGAAGAAAGAAACTCATGCGACTGCAGGAGCAGACTACACTGGGTTTCTTTGTAGTCTGTTACCGTGGAGACAAACAAGTTTAAATGTTAACTTTAGACAGAAAAAGGTATGGAATTTTTTCAGGAAAACGGTTTGCAAAGTTGCTTTATTTTAGCGTTAGACTGATAGGAATGCATCTGTGTCTAGCTGCTAACACCACCTCCACACCCGAGACTCCTGCAAGCAAGCTCCTCCCCCCCAGCACATAAGATTTCAGCATTCAACATGGCGACTCTTCTTTTCTGTCATTGTATGGCCCCTTGCACTCAGCCGTGTGATCACCTGGGCATAGCATACGGCGCTCCCCACCGCTCCATAGGAAGCCTTACAGCTACACCATAAATCCAGCTGGAGATAGGACTCGTCCTATCACTTCTGGCGCGGTCGTGAGGCTATGTCACAGTACGGTGGGCAAATGGATGACCCATTGAGGTGAACCTGGCCGTGTGCTACCTGTATAAAAACAGTACAGTACGGGTAACACACACTAGGGGCCTAAAGGTAAGAGGTTTACATATAACCCGAAATGTGTGTTCACAACTTACTTTGAATAGCCTCTGCTTGCTGTCCATGAATGGAAACGGAGATCTCTCCCTTTTCATACAGATGATGAATTATTAAATCCTTTATCAAAATCCATCATGATAAACCAGGGACATGATAGATCCAGGCACTGTGACTGTGATAATCTTCTTTTATCTGTTATCCATGGCCTCCTTCCTTCAAAAATAGACTTGTAATATTATGCTAATGAGCCAAAAGTGCTCTGGGGTGGGGGTTATCAAGAGCCCCTACGTGCTGACACTTCACAGGCTGTCACACTGTGCAGGAGCACTTACCCCTCCCACTGTGTGAGGTTACATTAGGAAGTGGAAGGGGTGAAGTGCTGAAGATGTAACAGCTTTTGAAGCTACAGCACAGAGGAGATCTGGTAACAACCCCCAGAGCCCTTCTAGCACATCATTTTAAAAAATGGTTTTCGAAGGAAGGAGGCCATGCATAAGACCTATAAGGAGATTACCACAGTCCCTGTGCCTGCATCTATGAGTAAGTGCCCCTGGTTTTATCATGATGGATTTTTGATGGTAGTTTTCCTGTAATGTATACATCAGGCAGGTTATGGATACTGGGTTCACCAAGCGGTTGTAGAGGTTCCGATCCCAGACATCATCATATTCATCAGCGCAGAATATGTTGGCGGCATATAAATAAAATTAAAACTGACAAATTTGTCTCGTTCTTTTATTAAGAAAATTAGAAAACATTACTTATTAAATATATAATATAGTATGTACAGTAATAAATATTACTTCTATCACACACACGTGAGAGGTCGGGGGATGGGATCACTGGTCGGGGTCTTGCTTCTCCAGTTCGGCCAGTCTGGAATCCACTGCCCTGGGGAGAAAATATGTGATACCAAATGTTAGTCCGGACCAATAAGCATCTCACAACTACTACTGCTCTACTCTAGAAGTTAGTTAATATTATGCTCTAGTCACAACCAGAGCTGCATTTTCAAGAGATTTTACCCCACTAAATTCCTAGCCCTCAGGTAGAATCTAGAATGTTGTTTCTAGACTTAACTCATATGTGAATTATCACCTGGGGGGGGGGGGATATTTTACTTATCCCCTTAAGACTTGTGATAGTCCATTCATTAAGCCCCTTCTATACAACCCCAGTTGTTTGCTGCATATTGCTGCTTGTTTAATGGGGTAAAGTCTGGTGACAGGTTCCCTTTCAGCTCAGTGTGATTACACCAGCAATGTGTAATGTGCAGCATTAAAGGGATATTCTAAAGTTTACTGCAGGATATTTTCTCTGAATAGAAATGCTGCATTACCGGATTCTTGATCGCAACGACTCGCGTTGGATACGCAACACCTGAAGCAGGGGGTCATCGGCGAAATCTGTGCCATCCGAGTCTGCTGTGTAAGAGGGAGGAGAGGTCAGAAGTGATACAGCCATATCAGTAGAGAATAACGCAGTGTCACGAGGCCGTTACCTTCTGCTTCCTCTAGAAGATGAGCGGCAATCTCTACCGGCGGCAGATCAGCGTCGTCCTCCGTGGAGGGGGTTAAGGGTCGTATTCGCTCTCTTTTCTCAGTCTTTGGTTTGGGAGATGGTAGGGGAGAGAAAAGTCTCTCAGAGATCACCTGTCATGTCAAGAGGAACCAAGAGGAGAAACCGGATGTGAAAGGTGAAGCACAGAACGGGGGCTACATGATCTAATACATGCTAATAATCATCATTACATTAGAGTATGGGATAACTCCGGACCCCACACGTTCTGGCATTACACAGTTGACCACTAAACTGTGACACTATGAAGGGGTTTCAATCTTCATGATATTTATGACCAATCTGTGGTATCAGTGATGCTTCACAGAATTAACAGCTGCAGTTACACAGTTCAACCACTAAAAGAGAGCGGAGCTGTTCTTCCGGCTTCTTCCTCTATGGGGCTGATCAGTGCCAGACTTCCACTGGTCTCATACAGGTGACCCATAAACCTGGTCTATCATGAAGTTGGAAACCCCCTTTAAGCATTTCACAGTTGTCATTTGTTAGGAAGGTGCGGGGTCAGGAGTGATCCTATAAAGTCCTCATGAAGCTCCTGTGGTTTAGGACATTTTACCTGCTCCATGGCTCGATGAACTGGCGACTCCGGAACGTTTCTTGCCGGAACCTTCTGACTTATTTCGGCCTTGTCCCTTTTCCTCCTGCTTCTGTCTCCTTTAGCTTTCATCTTCTTCTGCTCCACCGGCTGAGTCTTCCTCTGCGGTTCAGAAGATGTCGCCGGATGCAGATTTGGCTGCTGCGCCGTGCGTCCTACTAGTAGCGTCTCATCCCTGCTAGGCCTAGCTGCCGCATGAACCGCCTCCTCCTCTCTCTGCTTTACCTGGGCGACATTCTGCCCATTCTGGCTGCGGGCACAGGGCAGGATGTCACACAGGAGGTGCAGATGTGGAGGGACATTCCCGGTTGTGGTCACACTTGGACTGGCCAGCGAGACGTGGCTATGGCAAGAGATGGGGATCTGTGGCTGTGACGAAGCACTAGGGCTCTCTACTGCCCCTTGTGGTGATACTTGGTAAACCGTGTCCTGTGTGTATACGACCTGTGGAGAGCAGGGTGACATTACATGGATGGTGAGGAGGCCCTTGAAGGGAGGTACGATATCACCATTTGCCTCGTGTACACACCTGCTTTGGGATACGGATTGGTGGCGATGGGCTGCGTTTGCGGGTTGTGGCAGGCAGAGTTCCTTCTCGTGCCTGCTCCATCTTCCTGCGCAATCGCCACTGGTACAATATGTCATCCTCGGGGGCTAGTTTTGTGTTGGCTCGGATGGACGGGAGGTTAGGTTGTAGAACAGGTACCACAGGGGCTATTAAAACAAACAAGGGTTAAATACTCCAACCAATGGAGTCCAGTGTGTGTGCATGAAGACAATCTTACTACCGGTGTCCAGTAGTGGCGCTCTTGTCCTGCTGGTGCTGGCACAGTCTGAGCTGGTGACATTGGACCCTGGGGAAGACCCCAGACCTTCAGAGCTTACAGGACCCACGCTGCTCAAGGACGACTCGCTGCCACGGAACACAAATACAGGGAAACTGATAAGATGGATTACTATGGAGTGATCCAGGAGACTTAAAGGGGTTTTCCACCTAATATAAATGTGTGTATAGCAGTGTTGAGAGTGTTCCTGAGAGGGAAAGAACGTGGACCTTAGTGAGTGAAAGAAGCAGGTATGTGAATGAATGGATGAAGCTGAATGTACGGTGCTTGTGTTACACCAATGGGAAATTTTTAATTGGTGTAAAATATACATATATTTTCTTTTTGTTGGGTGTGCGTCACATAGTCTGAAAAATACGGTAAGTCCCCCTCTGGCAACAGGCACAACGAAAAGAAAGAAAGGAAAGAACAGCTCCAGTCACTGTGTAGTGGCCAAACTGTGTTACTGCAGCTCAGCTTCTTTTGTGAACCAAACCAAAGGAATTATCTTCCCTATTACATCAGTGTCTAAACATTATTGAAGTCATATACATACATGATATGTGATGGGCTTACCTCCGCAGTATAAGCTTCCCTGCTCGGAGCTGGAGGCCCGCAATGTCCACATCCTCCGGACAAAGCCTCGAGTCATTCAGAGAACTGTCCTAAAGAAAGAGGATATGAGAAGATACCTTAATAAGCATAGTGAAACCTCTCCATGAGCCCCTCGCTGTGAGAAGACCACTCCCATCTCCAGACCACAGATTTTCAGTTCCTTCCTATAATATACATAGCGACCATCTACTTTGAGAAGATCACCCCCATAAGGACCACATTGCAGTTTTAATTACCTCAAGGGTAGGGGTCCTCTCCAGACTGTGCGGAGAAGACGCCAGAGGAGCCGAGGTTCCTGCAATAGCAAACAAGAGTTAAAGGTTTAAATGTTCGGCCATCAGTATGTTCTAGCAGATACAATCTATGGCCCCATTCACACGACCATATGGGCCCCCCATTAATCACTCACTGGACTGTGGCCGAGCCACCCAGCGGCTGTGCTGCACGGCACAGGACAAGTGCTATACAACACAGGACAAGTGCTATACTCTGCCCGATTTGCGGCACGGCCACTCGACTTTCAATGGAGAGAGGAGGGGTGAGGAGCGCTCACTCCTCCTCCCCCTTGCCATGTGCATGAGGCCTGTGGTCAAGACATTTATAACAGGAATCTTCATAGGCTACTATAGGACACTAAGTCCTGCTCACCTGAGTCTGGCCTAAATCTTTGTACTTCTGGGCTATCAGGTGATTCCTGCAGCCACCAAAAGTCTTTTAGTCCAGAGCGTGGAGGAGAGCGCTCCCTGCGACTGGCAGGACGCCCACTGCGAAATCTTGCTATGTACCTGTCACATCAAAATTAGGTTACAATGTGTTTTAAAATAACAGACGGGGAAATATAGTAGTAATAATATGAACATAGCCTCAAGGCCAGGGAGTATTAGAAACAGTTATACAATCCACAGATGCACTCAGTATTCTGCTGCTGGTGCAGTCACTGTGTACATACATGACATTACTTATCCTGTACTGATCCTGAGTTACATCCTGTATTATACTCCAGAGCTGCACTCACTTTCTGTGATGGTTGCAGTGCACTGTGTACTAATGACATACTTATCCGTACTGATCCTGAGTTACATCCTGTATATCTACAGAGCTGCACTCACTATTCTGCTGCTGGTTGCAGTCACTGTGTACATAATGACAGTACTATCCTGTACTGATCCTGAGTTACATCTGTATTATACCCGAGCTGACACACATCGTATTGTGGATGCTGAGTTGCAGGCCACGTGTACCATAAATGACATTACTTATTCCGGTACTCGATCATGAGTACCCCGTGTATGTAGATACTCCAGAGCTGCACTCACTATTCATTATGTTCAGTGTTAATACCTGGCCAGGACGGATTCTTCAGACCCCGGGGTTCCCTGCTTGTCAGTCATCTCACTGTTGGAGGCAGCAGACCTCTCATCCCGTTCTGGAGTCTTACTGCTGCTCTCAGTAGAAGGCCATGATTCATCAAAAGGTTCTGAAGAGTCTGACTCAGGAAGTCCACGTACCAGTCGCTGGGATCCCACAAGGAAGCCGAGATCCGGGGGGCTGAGAGCATCAGAGAGATGGTGAGGAAGTGGCCGGAGCCGTTCCGGACTGAGAACCTGGACAGAGATGCACAGGATGAGATCAATTTGCATGGAGCTGTAATATTTTGTACAGCGCTCTCATATCCATTCACTATCCAGAATGGAAACCATGGAACTGCTCATGGTGGATCCATGCTCAACGGAGGGCATGATGCCAGTGTGAAGAGAGACAAAACGAAGGAGACCGCTGATCTAACAATCCAGCATCTATTAGTCATATGGACGCAAGATTAGGAAATTCCCAGATTATTTTTGGTTTACATCATTTTATCAGAAGTTAACCATTTGTTTGCTCCACTTACGGTTTGTTTCTGCGCTTCTGTCAGGGTCTGGGACGTGGAGGGGTGATAATGAGTCCTAGTCTTGGGCTGGACTGGGAAAGGATCTCCCTGGTTGGAAAACACAGCGACGCTGCAAAAGACATGACAACCCTGAGTCCTGTATATATATACATATATTATATATATCCTATATCAGTGATGGCTAACCTATGGCACTGGTGCCAGAGGTGGCACTCGGAGCCCTTTCTGTGGGCACTCAGGCCATCACCAGAGATGACTCCAGGTATATTCCTGCAGTCCCAGATAGCACAGGACTTGCTGTGCACAGAGCTATTTTAAAGTAACAGTTCTACCTGGGACTATTTTCTGCTTTATTGGTGTCCTCAGGGTACTGCTATCAATGAAAACTGTGACAGAGAAGGGAGTATAAATCACAAATTAAATTTCTATGTTGGCACTTTGCGATAAATAAGCGGGTCTTTGTTGTAGTTTGGGCACTCGGTCTCTAAAAGGTTCGCCATCACTGTCCTATATCATGAACACACTACATCCATCCATCGCCAGAACTTTAGAACATTCAATACACAAATCCTGCAGGTACTGATATGCAGCCTCTATGTAGTGGACCCACTCATAACAACATCCACATGAGGCCAGGATGCAAAACATGATCCAAAACTTTATGCTGCTCCATCCCATGAATCCTTTTCCCATAATCCATCCAGACATCCTCTCCTGCTCAGGGAGACAGGATCCATTAGGCCAGATGTCCATCTTCCTTATGGTTATGTTCTGTAGATCATATGCCCAGTCTCAGCATGAGCGCTCTGACCAGTTTTTGACTACACTCCCCATACACAGCGAGCTGCCATGTCCTGTGTGTCCTGACACCTTTCACTAGACACATACACAGCGAGCTGCATGTAGCTGTGTGTCCTGACACCTTTCTATCATAGCCAGCAGTGGTAGGGGTAGCATAGGCGCTTGACCCCTCTGTGACTACACCCCCATACACAGCGAGCTGCCATGTCCTGTGTGTCCTGACACCTTTCTATCATAGCCAGCAGTGGTCAGGGGTCAGCATGGGTGCTCTGACCCCTCTGTGACTACACCCCCCCCATACACAGCGAGCTGCCATGTCCTGTGTGTCTGACACCTATCATAGCCAGCAGTGGTCAGGGGTCAGCAGGGGTGCTCTGACCCTCTGTACACCCCCCCATACACAGCGAGCTGCCAGTTCCGTGTGTCCTGACACCTTTCTATATAGCAGCAGTGGTCAGGGTCAGCATGGGCGCTCTGACCCTCTGTGACTACACTCCCCCCACAACAGCGAGCTGCATGCCTGTGTGTGTCCTGACACCTTTCTATCATAGCCAGCAGTGGTAGGGGTCAGCATGGGCGCTCTCACACCCTCTGACTACACCCCCATAAACAGCGAGCTGCCACGTCCTGTGTGTCCGACACCTTTCTATATAGCCAGCAGTGGTCAGGGGTCAGCAGGGCGCTATCTCACCCTCTGACTACACCCCCATACACAGCGAGCTGCCATGTCCTGTGGTCTGACACCTTTCTATCATAGCCAGCAGTGGTCAGGGGTCAGCATGGGCGCTCTGACCCTGTTGTGACTACACCCCATACACAGCGAGCTGCATGTCCTCTGTTGCCTGACACCTTTCTGCATAGCAGCAGTGGTCAGGGGTCCAGCATGGGCGCCTTGACCCCTCTGTGACTACACCCCCCATACACAGCAAGCTGCCATGTCCTGTGTCCTGACAAACCTTTCTATCATAGCCAGCAGTGGTCAGGGGTCAGCATGGGCGCTCTGACCCCTCTGTGAACTACACCCCCCATACACAGCGGATGCCATGTCCTGTGTGTCCTGACACCTTTCTATCATAGGCCAGCAGTGGTCAGGGGTCACATGGGTGCTCTGACCCCTCTGTGACTACACTCCCCATACACAGCGAGCTGCATGTCCTGTGTGTCCTGACACCTTTCTATCATAGCCAGCAGGGGTCAGGGGTCAGCATGGGCGCTCGACCCCTCTGTGACTACACCCCCATACACCAGCGAGCTGCCATGTCCTGTGTCCGACACCTTGCATCATAGCCAGCAGTGGTCAGGGGTCAGCATGGGCGCTCTGACCCCTCTGTGACTACACCCCCCATACACAGCGAGCTGCCATGTCTGTGTCCTGACACCTTTCTATCATAGCCAGCAGTGGTCAGGGGTCAGCATGGGTTGCTCTGACCCCTCTGTGACTACCACCCCACATACACAGCGAGCTGCCGTCCTGTGTGTCCTGACACTTTCTATCATAGCCGCAGTGGTCAGGGGTCAGCATGGGTGCTCGACCCCTCTGACTACACCCCCATACACAGCGAGCTGCCATGTCCTGTGTCCTGACACTTTCTATCATAGCCAGCAGTGGTCAGGGGTCAGCAGGGTGCTCTGCCCCTCTGTGACTACACTCCCCATACACAGCGAGCTGCCATGTCCTGTGTGTCCTGACACCTTTCTTCATAGCCAGCAGGGGTCAGGGGTCAGCATGGGCGCTCTGACCCTCTGTGACTACACCCCCCATACACAGCGAGCTGCCATGTCTGTGTCCTGACACCTTGCTATCATAGCCAGCAGTGGTCAGGGTCAGCATGGGCGCCTCTGACCCTCTGTGACTACACCCCCCAACACAGCGAGCTGCCATGTCCTGTGTCCTGACACCTTTCTATCATACCAGCAGTGGTCCGGGGTCCGCAGGGTGCTCTGACCCCTCTGTGACTACACCCCCCCATACACAGCGGAGCTGCCATTTCCTGTGTGTCCTGACACCTTTCTATCATAGCCAGCAGTGGTTAGGGGTCAGCATGGGCGCTCTGACCCTCTCTGTGACACACCCCCCATACACAGCGAGCTGCCATGTCCTGTGTGTCCTGACACCTTTTATCATAGCCAGCAGTGGTCAGGGGTCGCATGGGTGCTCGGACCCCTCTGTGCTACACCCCCCATACACAGCGAGCTGCCATGTCCTGTGTCCTGACACCTTTCTTCATAGCCAGCAGTGGTCAGGGGTCAACATGGGCGCTCGACCCTCTCTGTGACTACACCCCCATACACAGCAGGCTGCCATGTCTCCTGTGTGTCCTGACACTCTCTATCATAGACAGCACGGGTGAGGGGTCAGCATGGGGGCTCTGACCCCTCTGTGACTACCACCCCCTACACAGCGAGCTGCCATGTCTGTGTGTCCTGACACCTTTCTATCATAGCCAGCAGTGGTCAGGGGTCAGCAGGGCGCTCTGACCTCTCTGTGACTACAACCCCCCATACACAGGAAAGCAGCCAGTAGTCGCATATATATATATTTTGACTAATATTATAATATGTGACAGCATATTATAACTACATACCACATCAGTAGAGGGGGTCACTATCAGACTTGGGATATAGACACTCCGCCTGGAAAATGCAGTATCGGTGACGGGCACACGGGCTCATGTATTTATTAAAGGTACAGATCAGCTTTCAGCCAGGAGTACAGACAATAGGAGAGGTGAAAAGGTTCACTGCCCCAAATTACACGCGGCTTTAGCTTTAAATGGTACAACTGGTTATTACCTAGGAGTATTCATGCATTATACGTGCACCCCCTAGCTGCAGTATGTGATGGACAGCTGTTCTTTTATACCTGCCCAATGTGGGGTTCCTGAATAATTAATTCACTAAATCTAATCTGGAAGACTCCTTTAATACAAGGACTGACACCCGACTGAAGTAGTGCAGCGACACAAGCGATCAAGGCTGAGCAGATATCTGTTCCAGAGGGTGATCATCCTCCAGAGATCACAATTCAAGGGCCCGAATTCCATCCGTTATTCACTCTTTGAGACTGATGGTGGCAGCCAAGCGCCAGTCCTCAAAAAAGTAACTAAAGCTTGATTTGAAGCTAATTTTTTTTTTCACACAAACAGGGATATAAGAAATAATAGAATTAAATGTTATATAATGGGATGTTCAGATGTTGAAACAAATGTCTACTTTCTACCAAAAACAGCTCCACACAGACCATGGTTTGTGCCAGTTTGCAGATCAGCTACTAGTAATGAATGGAGCTTAGCTGCAATCACCACACTACCTATAGTCAGGGAGGGCGGTTTTCAGAGGCCATGTTTTCAACCACTGGACAATGACTAAGTAACAGCAGCTTCTCTGGTGTCTGTTGCTGCTCCTTCTTTTCCTTTAGTGGCAGTCGTTTTCTTAAAGGACACCTCAGGTCTCTGTCACTTGTCCTGTCACTAACTACCTGTTGGAGAGCTCACAAGGATCCCATCCAACCTTTATCTAGTATTATACATTATTCATTGTAAAATCATCTATTCTTTATATGTAAATGAGGCTGGTCACATGGTCAGAGGCAGTGATCTCACCCCTGTTACCCCTCCCTTCTTCTCCCCCTGCAATGTCTGTGTGTAATGTATAGTAAGCTGCACTTGCTGACATGCTGCATCCTCCTAATATACAGGTGAGAGACACAGACATCAGCAACAAGTACCTGACATGTTCTGCCTGTAACATGGCTGCCTGTGAGCTGCTGATCTCTCCTATACACAACAGGCTGCAGGGGGCGTGGCCACCAGCAAGCACTCATTATACAGCCTCACATATATTACACGGCTGTCAGTCAAGCACTGGGGTGTGGGCTGTGCCTCCACTATGAATAGGTGGACAGCTTGAATATGCTAATGCTTCATTGGACATCTCACAGGTCATTTGCATACAGCTTAGGACTCATTGCTTAGGATTACGCATGTAGAGGGACAATGAAGGGATAGAGCAATGCTCTCTAATGGCAGTTTATGAAAATATATTTAGTTTAGGGGGGTTATTTTGCATGACGGGTTCTCTTTGAAGTCATGTGATATCACATAGGTGCACAGCTCCTATATCACACAGCTGTATGTTATACAGAGCCGTGCACCTGTGTGACATCATCTATCACCAGGGTGTGTGTTTATCCAGTGGAAGTAAACAATGAAGTCCTATAGAAACGACCAGCAAGCAGAGATCTGGAAACTGTAAGGACACTGATACGAAAGTATATTGGGAATTGTATAAACTCCTCATAGACAAAGTTTACATCATCATTTGATTATTATGAAATTTTGGTGAAAGATTAGTTATGCTGCAAGTGATGGTGTTGGGGCGCCCCAGCATGGGGACCCCAGTGATAAGACACTTTTCACCCATTAGTGGAGCTTTTTATCAGCAGAGGACAAATAGGAGAGAATCAGTGACCGGTCACACACCTGCTCTTCATGCTGGGGATCCCTGCATCATCCTCCTGTCTCAGGACTCCTCTACGTCTCTGATCCTAAACACAGAAGTTTATTTTTAGAATTAATAAAGCCCGCAGCCCCCCACCAGAGGGCCCGGGAGGCGCCCGCGCAGCCCCCCACCCAGACCCGGGCCGGAGGCGCCCCGCAACCCCCACCCCAGAGGGGACCGGGAGACGCCCGCGCAGCCCCACCCCAGAGGGACGGGAGACGCCCGCGCAGCCCCCCACCAGAGGGGACCGGGAGACGCCCCGCGCAGCCCCCCCCCAGAGGGGACCGGGAGACGGCACGCGCAGCCCCCCACCCCAGAGGGGACCGGGAGACGCCCCGCGGCAAGGCCCCCACCCAGAGGGGACCGGAGGACCCGCGCAGCCCCCCACCCCAGGGGACCGGGAGAACGCCCGCGCCGCCCCCAACCCCAGAGGGGACCGGGCGGAACGCCGCGACGCCCCCACCCCAGAGGGGACCGGGAGACGCCCGCGCAGCCCCCACCCCAGAGGACGGAGACGCCCGCAGCCCCCCACCCCAGAGGGGGCCCGGGAGACGCCCCGCAGCCCCCCACCCCAGAGGGGACGGAGAACGCCGCGCCAGCCCCCCCACCCCAAGGGCCTGGGAGACGCCCGCGCAGACCCCACCCAGAGGGGCCGGGAGACGCCCGCGCAGCCCCCCCCCCCCCCCCCCCCGAGGGGTCCCAGAGTTGCAGTGGAATGAGCACCCATGTCTCATATAGAATACTTGCCTCATATTCATACAGACTATGGAGATAAAAATGAAAGGCACTAAGAAGCCCAGTGATAGACACATGTGTACAATCAACGGATCCGCCATTGCTCGTTACCTCCACTTCTCTCCTGCACTCGAACCTCCCGCCGTTTCCGGCCCAGGTCTCCTAGCAACTGATCCTGACGCAGCAATTCTGGGATGTAAACTCCCTTCCAACGGCCGTCCGAACTACTTAACCGTCATCCCTTTAGCGTAAGTCGCGTCCTCCAACGTCCTAACGCACGTACGGAAGGCGTATCCCTATTGGACAACTATGATTTGCGGATGTTAGTGATGGGCAGGTCAGATGACAATGATCTGATGGCTGGAGAGAAAGCTTAGCCAATAGAGCGGCGGAAGGCGGAGTTAGTAGAGGAGCGGGTTTTAAGGGAGGTTGAGGCCGGATACGCGTGACGGGAGAGTAGGGAAGCGCTGGCGGCCGGGGTGGTGTGACGTCAGAGCTCTAGGATGTGACGTTGTACGTTGATACAGTCTAGTATTTTTTACTTGTACAACACCATGCTAATTAAACAACACGACATGTAAAACAGGCGGCGATGTCCTCCCTGTGGCTGGCCGTACTGTCGTACGTCATACCTTTATATTAGGCATATATGATGGTAACAAGTACTGTGACGTCATGTGTAAAATATAAGTACCATATTTATAATCAGACGTCACTGGTTGAAACTTTGAAAAAAAATGTGCTCTGGTGTTGACATCACTGTGCTGACCTGACGTATGTGGGGATTACATCATTCAGCTGTTATCACTGTGTGTCCCTGACAGGCAGAAGTAATCAATCGTTGCCAACCCCATCCCCAAGCTTCATCCAGCTTCGGTTGATTAGTCCTGGCTCACAGCACAGGCGCTTCAGTGTATGTGGAAGTAAAGTAATGAATGGCAGTCAGCCAGCACCCAGCTTTATCAGTTCCTGAATGACATTGCAGCATAATGATCTGCAGGATACTGGGAAAGCTGCATGATGTCACAGGCTTTGGGATGGCTTATGGGAGGACGAGAGTGACGCAGTTTATGCATGCTGCAGGAGTGCATAATTAGGTTAGGACGCCCCGTTATCATAATTTTATAATTGTTTTTTTACCCCAACCACTCGGATCAGGGATTAAACAAGATACTGTTTCTGCATCAGTGTAGCTCAGCATTCTCATGGTAGTTTGCTTCACAATGCAGAAAAGCAAATGGTAGATTTCCTTAAGTTACACGTTTGAAAATTTAGGGGTTGGGATTAGTCTGATAGTCCAGGAAAAGGTTCATTCAGGAATTGGTGCAACTGGGAGAAGTCCTGGAGACGTGCATGAGAGGTTCGAATTGAGGGTTCATTCACACGGCCGTCTTTGGAGGGGCCATGCGGTGCATATACGTCCATAGTTGGCAATGGCGCACGAACATACTCTATCTTTTCCTGGTGTGTGGCAAAAACGCCGCTGTTTCCTATGGAGAGGGGAGGGGTCACCTCTCTTGCCAGCACACGGTGGGCATAACGCGGTGAATGCGCCTAAGGTAGAGATTAATCTAACATCACTGGCAGATCAAAGGCACGGGTGGGCGATACGACTGAGAGTAGAGATAGGGAGGTGCAGCATTATGCAGAGCTATGTGGATGTAGGGTATTAGTTTGAACCGATTTGGAAGCAGATGGCAACCAGTGATGTCCACATGAACAGTATATCTCAATGATGTCAAAGAAAGAACATAAGGGATGTGATGTCATTCACACGTATATTTTTCATGTTTGACATCACAGCTATGATTCCTAATGTACCTTGGGTTCTGCAGCCGTCATGAATACAACTTTGTCTCTCTTTTAGCTCTCTGTACGATATTATCTTCCTAAGGACAAGCCTCCTCTGGTGGCAGCCAGTCATTGCATAAACGTGAAGGTGGAGAAGAGCGGTAGGGTCTTGGGCTCTGTCTGGTATACAACATAGTAGCGGACATTGTCCACGCACTGGCTGATGAGACGACAACACATGTTACCATCCTACCACACCCTGGGATAGTGCAGCTGTGGTGTGTCAGAATTCATCCATAAAGCAAATGGATAGTACATATGGAGCCAGATGCCCCTGCATCAATGTTCATCTTAAAGTAGTTGCTACTGAGAAGATCAAGTGCGTCAGCTCCTTCTCTCCGAGGGAACCCCACATTCTGGGAAACTCTGGGGTTTGTTAGCCCATGTAAAAAATTTTCTTTCTTTATATTTTCTGTCAGATCCTGGAGTCGGCGAGCGCTCGGAATCGGCGGACGCCGTTTTAAAGGGGCTCGGGACAGAGTGAGGTGAGACAGGGTGAGTGTGATGATGGGCAACGCTGAATTATATGGGGACTATGTCAAAGGGAGACCCCACTGATCTCATCCTTAAGGTCCACAGTGACTGTATGAACCAGTGATGTCATCCCATAAGATGCATGTCACTGTGTATGATTATGTGTGACAGTGGTGTCATCCTAGAGAAAGAAGTTGTATGAACGGAGTGTCTCTTCCCAAGTGCGGCCGGCCGTATAACATAGGAAATGTCCAATATTTTGCCAGATTTGGGCAGTTGCTCTCTACCAATGGAGAGGGGAGGGAGGAAAGAAAGATCTGGTCCAGCGAGCACCTTACCAGGGGAGCAGAAACTAATGATATGGTAGACTGCCCCATCTTTACCTTGTATCTCAGTGATGGTCTTTGCGGTTCAGGGAACAGATGGAGGATGAAAGCGGAAAATCTGCCACGACTCCCAGTGCAGTAAGAAAAAAAACTCGTAAACAAGACTTCGTAGACCAGACACACTGCAGCAAAACCTCACCTGTGCACACATACAAATCCCTGCTCTCTTATGTATGTTCCGACATTAGTTGTAGGAAAGTGTGAGCTGTACAAAGCAGCTGGGTGACCAGTGCAACCGAGTGGCTGAGCTCAGGTTGTTTTCTAGACTGAACGCCATTGTAGACTGAACGCAATTGTAACAGATGATCAGCTGTGAGAAGTGGTTGCTTAGGGCAGGTTTTAGCAAGTGACTTGAATTCAATCGTAAATGGTTTCTACCAGATTAGTTATTTATCCTATTCACAGGATGGGGATATAAATCTGATCAATGAGGGTTCCAACCTCCGATGACAAGAGCAGGGGTCCATCTCATAGCGAATGAAGTGTCAGGTGGAGCCAAGTGCGGTACCGCTCTAATACCCTGGATTGGTGGATTTTTCAAGCCCAGCGCTGATCTCCTCGCTTCAAACACTAAAGCTCCAATATCATGATCCTGGCGGTCCCCGCTGTAGACCAACACCAATCCAGATGTGATGGGGTTGGTACATCCTCTTAACTTAGGACAGTACTAGACTCGTTCTCAGCCAAGTGGTAGAACTGTCATTGCACAATGGCTGACGATTGGAAAAGTCCTTTATAAGGACATCTGCCACCAGGATGAAGGATTGTAAACAAGACACACTGACATACTGGTGTGCGCCCCTTCTGACAGGATCTAACTCTTCTTATGTTCATATGACCTTGTTTTTAAGAAAAAAAAAGGCTTTCAAATTATGCAAAGAGTCTGAGGGACTTGAGGTTCCATTAACACTATTTGCATAACAAGCTTAAAGAAGAGCAGATCCTGCCGAGGGGGCACACACCAGTATGTTAGTGTGCTGGTTTATAGTCATTGATCCTGGTGGTAAATGTCCTTTAAGGGATCGTTGACAATGAGGATATTTCACAACCAGGACTTCTGCTTTCCCCAACCACAAAACTGTGCAAACCTTGGGTGTCTGCAGAGAAAGCCCACGAGTCAGCAAACAGTCGCTTTCCTGACACATTTTATCTATTTTACATCAAATTTGCAGTCTAAACCATTCCTCTTTCTCTACAGAGATTATTCTCCATCTGGCCGCGAAAAGGTAAGTTGATATTTTTAACTAAAACTCTTGGATGCTCATGGATGTGGCTGAAATGCAAAGTTTAGAGAGGAGGGCTATTGATGTTCTCGGCGATCAGTATTGCCAGCAGTGCTCTTAACCATTCTGATGGATGATGGCACAACACCCGCCTCCTCTGCCTGCTGTAATCTCACACAGAGGAGGGAAAGTGCTCGTGCACCGTTGGCAAGCCTGTGAATCTACAAAACGGAAGGGCTTTGGCAACACCGCCAAGGGGGTACATCTGTTATTAGCATAATTAAAGTTGATTTTGAAGGAAGGAGGCCATGTTATGAAATATAAGAAGAGTACCAGTGGTGATCTGAGTGTTAGTACGCTGGAGGTTTTTTTACAGATAAGTATGGATGAGATTTCTTTTAGTCCTATTGACTTGCTGTGATCGTATGTATGTGGCTTTTAGAGCCTAACCCCAGTGATGAATGGCAGAGGTAAACAAGTCTCAACCACTTCTCTCTCTTTGGGGTTTTTTGCTATTAGACATGGCTGCTGAAATTAAGGGGACGTATATACAGCCACCATAGACAGCAATGAGCGCCCGGTGCTGTACGGAGCGGTATAGCCCTAACAGCCATGAAGAGGTTGAATAAAAGAGGCAACTGAATAAATCTTGATAAATATGCGATAAAAATCTGGGAGCAGTCAATAGAGGATATCCAGAGTTCCCAGAATAGATGGGAGTTTATCCTACTACCGCCCGGGGTTGTCCGTGTGTCTGTCACCTAGCTGTCCTGTCCATGGTGCTTTATGATTGTATTCATTGAATCTTTACCCCTTGGTATTCATTAGGCCGTCAGTGCGCTCGTTCTCCCATCGCCGAAGAAGAGGAAAGAGGAGGACGGAGTCCCAGAAGCGGTGCTGCCTAAAACTAGTAAGGCAGGGCCCGGTCACTCTAAGTGGTTGTCCCACACTTGTCCATAAAGGAAATCCACCACTCCCAAAAAGTAAAAAAAAAAAAAAAAAAAACTACACATACTCCACGTCTTCTTCATCCCAATCCCGGCACTGTGTATTATGATGGATTGAAAGGGATCACCAAAAAAAAAAAGAATAATTGCGAAAGGCCGCAGCGAGGACTCATGTCCAATAAACCAAATATGGACCCAATGTCCGCAGGGATATTTGCTTAGGCCTATTACTAACATAATCAGTAAATGTCCAGGGGCTCGATTAGTCAATCTTGTGCGCATACACCCGGAGTGCTATTCCAAAACCATGGGAGCCTTCTGGGGTGTTATGGTCAACTCTGACATAAAATATATGTATTGGTGTTTAGCGGTAACCATTAACTATTCTGGGGCCAAAGCGCACAAGCCCCTGTACTTGAGCTCACAAATACCATCCTGCACATGGTGTCAAGTGCCAAGTCAAATGGAATAACACAACTGGTCAACCATATTATCTGTATGATACATTTCCATAGAACTTACAATCCAATACTGAGCTTCCTTTATGAATACCAATAGTCCAATGAGCATCTGCAGCAGGTATATCTTAATATATATAGCACCTCTATACTCCATACCGACCTGAAACAGGTGGGGGCTCTTGGCATTTGGTGCACTGGTTTTTAATATATTTTCGTTCCCTTAATTTACATACAGCACAGCGATTTATGATATGAAAAAAAATTTACGTTTTTATTCAGCTACTTGTCCGGATATGGAAACACAACTCTGTCAATGGCAGTGTTGGTAATAGGGACTCTGTCCGGCATGGCGGGCTGCTAATTATTCACCCCCCCACCCAGGGGTGTGAATTTGAGAGAGGGAGGGGCGTGAATAATTAGCAGCCCAGACCACCGGAATTCTCATCCCAGCGTTCCGGGTTGTTTTATAACACACATTTTTTTCAGGTGATCCCGGCAGGTAGATTTCCTTTAGGTAGTGTCGATCGCTGCAGTCTGACCACTGGGAACCCCAATTACCTGCAGGAATAAAATGCTGGTGCAAGTGTGACTTTATTCACTTCACTAGTGATCAAGGGATCTTATGCTTATCTCTGTGTCTGGAATATATCCCTCAGTATGAGATCGGTGAAGGTCCTGCAATAATACCCAGAACTATACAATGAGGACCACCACCAGTCTGATTCACATGACTACTTCACTACAGTGTAAAGTATTTTTCTAAAACAAACAAAAAAAAAAATTTTAAAACCCTCTTCTTCAGACACTTTGTCATCCGTCCTTTGACCGGAGTGTGGACTGGCCCAGTTTCAGAAGAGGATCCCCCTGTACCCCGTTCTGCCGAGCCTGGCTACGTAATTCTCAGGAACCAAAGCCCCGGAGCCCCTACACACCTCCACATCCGAAGAGGTAGAGGAACTCTGTCCCTTCATCTCGTCACACCATAAGGCGTGCAGACATATGGTGATATGGGACTGAGACATGCAGGGACTGTGGGGTGTCCCTAATTCTTTAATGGATTTCCCTTCTAATTTCAGGGCGACGTAGTGAATGGAAGTTCTCAGAATATTATATCATGCCTCCGCCATTGCGTGCCGGTTAGTGAAAATGGAGATCCCATCAAACTGGGATAAGGCGTCACCCCATCCCTCGAGAAGAGGAGCCCCTCAAATCAACATGGTGAGTGAGCTGTACAACTATGTGTCTTCAGCGCTTGCTTGGTCTTTGGTCTCATCAACTTTCACATTCATACATAGAAAAACCCTTTAAAGGACATTACCGAGATTACCTGGTGATTACTACTCGACTCTCGTCCCGTCATGCTTCAATATATCTTCTTTTGATTAACTTGGCTGCATTGAGTAGAAAAATAACTTCCTAAAATATGCAAATGCAAAACTACAGGAGCACCTCTGGACTCCCCTGGCCGGCCTAAGTGGTGTTCAGGAAGCCGGTGACATCACCAGCTCCTAATACTCTGTAGGCGGAGCCGTCGGGTCGGGGGTATGAAGAAATTAATAGTGGTGCAAGCACTTGCTCATTGCATATTTTTAAGAAATTATTTTTTCTACTCAATGCAGCCATTCAAACTATACAAAGAAGATGCAACCAGGGACCGGACAGAGAGGGGAGTAGTAATCTTCTCAGATAACTGATGGTAGGTGTCATACAAACCCGTTTGTCTTGAGCTCCCCCTAGTGGTGGTGTGGGTGAGATGTAATTGTGTACAAGAGAACAAAGAAATTTGTCTAGCATCTTAGAATAAATGGAGTGTCACACCCTACAAATAGATTACAATTAAGCTATATCCCCCCCGTTATATCGTAGACCGCAGAGACCACCCCCAGCATGGTCCACTCTCATCTACCCGACTATGAACCGCTGGAAGAAGATCGACAGAGGTAAGAGAGGGCAGGTCACGGGTGAGTGACCCAAAGCCACTCCTCCCCACACAATGTATATCCTTGTACCTGTGTTGACAGGTGGAAAGAAGCTCTTATCGGAACCAGCAGCGTTACGCCCAGAGCGATGAAGATTCTGAAGGGAGTGTACGAGCGGCAGTGATGGGGGAGCACCCGGGGGGACACGTCCCAGTCTCAGACGCGTTTCATTGTCAGATGGTTTGGTGTGGTTGTGCATTAGCTTAGGGCACAAATGATCTGTCAAACAGAAGTAGATTGTAGCCATATCCCTGAAGCCCAATCATCATCAGCCGTCACCAAAGTTTGCCAGAGATGACTGAAAAGGATATTAAAGGGGTTGTCCACTTTTAGGAGATAAGTCATCTTTTGTCTGTTTGAAAGCTTATGATTTTCCAAATACTTTCTGTATTCAATTTCTCACTGTTTCTAGATTGATGCTTGCTGTCATCTATGGAGTGCATTGTTTACTTTTTGTGGAAATCTAACCATATATTAATGTCACACAGTTGTGCGGCTCATTACATCCCCGTCATTGATCACCGGTGCACCGCTCGTTGTATATCCCTGTCTTTGATGCACAGGTGCACGCTCGTGTAATCCCGGTCATGTGATGTACACAGGTTCATGGCTCATTATATCCCTGGTCTGTGAGTCACCCAGTGTGCGCTATTATATACTGGTCATGTGATTCACACAGGTGCACGTCATTGTATATCCCGGTTATGTGATTCACACAGTGTGCGGCTCATTATATATCCCTGGTCAGTTGATGTACAACAGGTGCCCGCAGTTGTATATCCCCCGGTCATTGTGATGTCACACAGGATCTGGCTCATATACCTGGTCATGTGGATTGTCACACAGGTTTGCGGCTCATTATATATCCCTGGTCATGTGATGTCAACAGGGGCCACGCTCATTGTATATCCCGCGTTAGTGATGTCACACGGTTGCGGCTAATTATTATATCCCTGGTCATGTGATTGACCACACAGAGTCATGTGCACCAGCCGGCCCGATATCCCGGTCAGTGATGTCACACAGGTGACGCGGATTGTCGATTATATATCCTGGTATGTGAAGTCGCACAGGTGCGCTGCTGTTTGATGCATGGTCATGCGATGTCACACAGGTGCACGGCTCATTTATATCCTGGGCATGCGATTGTCACAGAGTGCACCAATTGTTGTATATCTCCGGTCATGTGATGTCACACAGGTTCCAGGCCTAATAATATTCCTGTCATTGTATGTCACACAGGGCGCGTGCTTGTTAGATGCGTGATCATGACGATGTCCACACAGGTGCATTGTTCGTTACACACCTGATCAGGGATATAACGAGTCGGTAACAAACGTTTTTTATCCACTGGAAGGTAAACAAAGAAGTTTACCTATAGAATGACAGCTAGAACTACGCGAAGGAACTGAAAACTGAGAGATATTGGAAATTTTTGTATAACTTCTCATTACACAATCAATATCAATGTTGATGAAGTGGACGACCCCGTTAAAGGGGGCCGTAAAGAAAGGCCTCCACCTTAATCACCCATATGTAGGAGATACAGCAGTTCAGCTGTTAAAGGGATCCTCAAACAACATAATGTGATAATGTGAACAAATAGTCGCCATATTTTGTTCCTTTTTTTTTGGGGTTTCTCTCTTGTTTTTTTAACACGCGTCAGATCTCTGGGGTCAGGTCCTTTAATGAGGTTAAAAATGGGATCCCTATACGACTAGGGTGGCGCTGTTGTTTGGAAGAATTTGCAAATCCAGATGGCTCCTTAAAGAACACGCCAGCATGATAGGTGATGGTCGCCCCCTGTTCTCAGGATCCCTGGGGGGGGGGCCCAGCACTTTGATCACTTTAGTTTTTAAAACTTTTTCCTGTATAGTTTTAGATCTGTTTTTTTCTGAGCATTTAAGGATTTGCAGAAATATTTCAGCTCCCTTCAAGTTTTTTGTTTTATATTTTATGAACACGGAGTCCTCTTAGGGATTGATGGATTCTCTCCCTGTGTGTCTACCTTGTACACTCAGAGTTCATGAGAAAAGGACTAATTCAGACGCTTTTCATTCTTTCTTAACATTATTCTTCAGTTTTTTTACATTTTGGGGGAGTACAAGTACCAGATTGAATGGCGGGGGGGGGTCCTGCGACTGGGGTCTTGGGGCAGGTTCCTGAAATGGTCTGATGGATATTGTACTGATGTTGGAATGATGTGTCCAGTGTGCATGTACCTTTAAAGAGACCCGTAGGCAAATTAACCCCCTAAATAATTTTCTATAAACTGCCTTTAAGAGCATTGCCTCTATCCCTTCATGTCCCTCTACCTGCTGATACCAAGCAATGAGGTCCTAAAGCTGTATGCAATGACCTATGAAATGTCCACAATGAGTCATTAGATATTCAAGCTGTCCACTCTATTCATGAGTGGGAGGCACAGCCCACACCCCAGTGATGTGTAATGTCAGACTTGATGAAGGTGTCCTTTAAGGGGATTTTATCTACTGCCTATGCACATGATAGGTGCTGCATAGGTCAACCGGGACCTTCATAATTTCCAAAAAAAAAAGGGTCTATTTACCCTAATCTACTGGAGCCGATGGCCGTTCATCCTAAGTTATGTGTGGTTCCATATGATGTCAGTGTGGCGTCCCATGCCAGGCCCGGCTTAGGCAGCTTAGGACGACTGTAGGACCTGAACATCCATGATTATTGATACAGACTCCAATTTTCACAAGGGCAGTGACATGAGACCCCCCAGTGATCAGATTGTTATCCCCCAAAGCGAATCAATAATTTGACACACATGGGATAAGGCGGGAAGGATCATGACCCTCTGGGAGGTTGAACTTCCTTCATAGGGAACTTTACGAGCATCGGAAACAGTGTTTTTTGGTCACGCAGAGGTCTCCCACTCTCCTGTGGTTCTGTGCTCTATCTATCAACAGAACACGAAGTGAAGCCTGTGGCGACATGTAGGTGACGGTTATGACGCCTGCGCGGGGTCAAAGGCTGCAGATTCTATGCCTCAGAGATGACTTGTGCAACGGACGCATAATGGTCAACTCGCGCACACCTGCTCTGACATCTCCAGACTGAAGCAGGCAGCAACATTAGAGAGAAACTGAGGTAAGTATCTTCCTGTGATTATGGGGATCCTTGGTTATACTGGTGGCCTTACAGGTAGCGGCGGGAGGCAGTGTGACTATGGGGGCGATGCTGGTGAACGTAGGGGGATGACTTCAAATACAAATATGATTCATTAACAGTAGCACAAATTAAGTTATGAAGCAGAAATGATGGGGGGACAATCCCCACATGAGGAACTGTAGAAATAGGGTTTGCGTATATGAGAGGGCGGGAGGAAGACATACTCTGCATAACCTGTAATATTGCAGCCCGAGGCGAGTTCTGCCCTTTCACAGTCAAAGATGATGAATCACAGGAGGCGCTGTCAGCCCCAGCTAGATTTACAACAAGGAGTTTTACAGAACAGAAGCCAAGCATTGCTTTTATTTGGACATTTTTTTAAGTATCACTTCACATATAACTATATAGAGACGACCCTATAAATGCCAGGGGGGGGGGGGGGGGGTACAGGAGCACTGTTTCTTCAGAAGAAAGGCAATTGACCAGTCAGAGGGCCCGGGTGCACAGACCAGCGCGGTGCCGCGGTTCGTGGAATGTTCTTAGATTTTACTTTGTCCTTCCTGGCTATGGTATGGTCCTCCCCCCCTCCTCTCGCACTTCGGCTTGTCTGGTCTGTGACGGGGGCTTGGATGGAGAGCAAGACCCCGCGCCCGACAGCAGAGGTGATGGTGCGGTTTACTGTACGGGGGAAGGAAACTTTAGCGGCGGTTGTACTCGCGGGAGATGAAGCCGGGGGGTGGGGGGGGGGGGGGGGGGGGGGGGTTCATCCTGGGGACAGAGATTGAGCCACATTTCAGTACTCAGTACCACCTACTACAGCACTAATTACACCCAAATTTCCTCTATTGCTTTTGCAGCTGCAGCCGACATGTGAGAGCTGCAGCAGTTAACAATCCCCGCCATGGGTGAGGCCTATGCTCACATTCCAGGCCTACCGGGGCGCTCCTCGTGCTTGGGCGTGAACCTCCACCATAATCTCAACCACTTTGACTGTCAGCTCTTAGGCGCAAAGTGTTTGCGTCCATGAGGACAGAGAAAATCTGATCCTTGTCTAACTTTAACTTAGGGAAACAGGAGACGTTTAGCAGAGTGGGGGAGGAGAACAACGGAAAATAAGTCTGCACAAATCCATTGTACAATTGAGGGGCATCAAATTTCTCTTTCCGTGCAAATGGAACACAAGACGAGAAATGATAAGCAAGGGAACCCCTATAATGGAGCGTTCGTGTAGTGGTGACCACAGACCATTTCTCATGTTTCATACCTTTTTGTGTTTGTTGTTTTTCGCCATTTTTGCATTTTTTTATTGCTCACCCCTGAGAGGTAATAGCATGAGGTGGTGTCTAACCCTTCCTGCGCTTACTTTATCCACCCTCCTCCTCTTTCCAGCTCTGGATTTTTTGTTTTCCATCTCAGTTGTCCTTTTTTACACCTCTATTAATTTGGTACTAACCTTCGGTTGTCTATATCCAACGTTATTTTAATTCAGTTGCATGGGGAAGATTTTAATCGAAGTGATGAGGAGCAAACTGTTTCTAGTTGCCCATGGGCAACCAATCAGAGTCAGCTTTCTGTTTCCCACAGGCTTGTTTATAAATAAAATGAGCTCTGATTGGTTTCCATCGGGCAACTAGAAACAGTTTTTAACTCAGACACTTCTGTATAATCTCCCCCCATGCACTCTATCTCTGTATCTGCTCTCAGGATGCTGGATGGAGCCATTGTCACGTGCACGTGTTAGACTTGTGCGTTTTATAGTATATTAATTGCTTTATTAAATCTCATAATGACAGTGCATGATTTTGAATAATTATTGAGCACTGTGCCTGCAGAACAACTGTGGGATCTCTACTCTATGACCATTACCTGTAGCTCAGCCTCCTCCTATGCTCTTTACCTTAGCTCTCCTACTCTATGTCATATTCCTGTAGTCCTCCTACTCTACTCTTTACCTGTAGCTCCTCTACTCTATGACTATTACCTTAGTCCTCCTACTACTATGCTCTTACCGTAGCTCTCGCTACTCTAGCTCTTTACTGTAGCTCCTCCTACTCTAAGTCATTACCTGGTAGCCTCTCCCACTCTACTCTCTTTACTGTAGCTCATCCTACTCTATGACTCATTTACCTGTAAGTCCTCCACTCTAGCTCACCTTTGCTATCCATTCACTTCCTGTACGCCAGCTCTCATCTCATCGTATTTCACTCTGCTCAGTACTGAGCTCCACCTACTCTATCTCATAATTGTAGCTCCCCACTCTGACCCTCGTTACCGTTAGATCCTCCCTCTCTGCTTACTTAGCTCACAACTCGGAAAAGTTTAATGTAGCTCCCCCACTCTGTCCGTATGTAGATTCCTGTATTGGACCTGTAGCTCTCCCACCTGTCCTATACCCGAGCTCCTCCCACTTCCATCAGTACCGTAGCCCCTCCTACCTCTAACGATTCGTAACTTGTATAAGAATTTCACCTGTGTTTTAAACTCATGACTTAGGGGGACCCACAGAGAAGCGAGAACGAGGCACAAGCTGAATGTACAAGGCCTGGGAGACAATAGCAGCAGCCGCGCTGTAGAGAAGGTAACTTTCTACTTCGACAAAGAATGTGAAGAAACATTGGTGCCCAGGGATTCCAGAGTATTCTGTTACTACTGGTTTTAAAGTTGAGAATCCCAGGTGCATTTTTTTATATATAAAATTCATACCCGACGGCATTTGTAACAGTTTAATATCTCCGTTTTCCTGACACTTAGAATCACAAATTAGGATCCAATATAAGAGAGACCTCGCTACGTTTAAGGAAAAAAAATGAGGCTCTAGTGTCACAAGAGCCAAGATCTTACCCTTCGAATGTGCCCCTCAGAGGAGATGTTGACAGGGAAATATGTTTCTGTTTGGAGACACGTTTTTGAATGCCAAAGTAACAAATTTTAAGTACGTTTTTTATTAAAAAATGTTCCAGGTATTGAATAAAAATTGATGAAGGAGCCGATCGGTTCTATAAACCTTTAATGGGGCAAGTGTCTGCTTTCAGAAAACCTGTGGTTTGTTGCGCGTTTACTGTTGATTTTGTTGATGCGCTGTCTCAATGAGAGATTGAATTCATGTGAAAAAGATCAATTAAATTGGGATGGTCCAAGTAAGGCTGCCTAAAAAGATACCAGACATAAGGCAGTCAGTCCTGGTGGTGAAATGGTTAATAACCCTTGAGTGGATACATTCCAGGGTGGAAGATGGGCTTATCATCTACTCCTGTCATACAAACAAGAGGATAGGCTACCCCCTCTACGGTATGTACTGTCTCCGCGGCCTAGATATGAAACCAATCGAAAAAATTTGGAAGATTCTACACGGAGTGCGACGGAAGCCCCCGAGATCGGACCCAAACGAAAAATGGGAAAACCACCAATCCAAAAATGTCCGACACACCTGAAGACAAATGTCGGAATGGGACCAAGGATCTCCCGACCCATGTTCTCCCCTAATATCCCCCCCAACCCGCCTCCTTCCTGGCTCCCCTCCCTCCCTTCTTCCGCCTCAGCCG
The DNA here is from genome assembly GCA_019512145.1 of Engystomops pustulosus. Lineage (NCBI taxonomy): Eukaryota > Metazoa > Chordata > Amphibia > Anura > Leptodactylidae > Engystomops > Engystomops pustulosus. The sequence continues at coordinate 164,961,143 of CM033646.1, read as the reverse complement.
TAGCATACAGGATACATAAAGAAAGACGGCAACACTACATCCCACCTACGAAAAAAATGGGGCACTACAAATAGGAGCAACCCCTAATCCGACGGAAACGAGCAAAGACCGGCGCACCTATGAACCTCAGGACGGCATCCCACCAAATACCGTTCCTCGAGACATTATAGGAAGGGCCAAATACGGCACATTAGTAGTCGAACGGGGCCCCTGGGTTCGAACAAATGATCGCCGGTCGAAAGGGCAGAAAGAGAGCATGAAGGGTGGTCTAAACACGGGCCCTCGTTTTTACCACCCCAATTTCGGGTACAGAATAGCAAGGCCGATAACAATTGATAGAGGGAACCAAAAGCAAAGATCCATCAAGGAGACAGTTGGTAGAAAAGTATGAATGAGCAGAAGGGTGGTTACGGGATAACGTCCACCGCTGACGCGAAGAAAAACAACATGCGTCCGACCCTCGAGTGAAGCTATGAACACACAAGAGGAGACTCGCAAGAGAGGAGGAGAAGAGACGAAAAAAATAGATCCCACCTTCTCGTCCCTATTCTCCCCCCTAGGGCAATGGGGGAGCATGGAAGGGCCAAAGTGCACCAAAGACGCGAGAAAGTTTCCAATAAGGAAAGGTGGAGAAAAGAGAAAGACAGAGAGAGAAAAAAACGGGGGACCAGGAGAAGGGGAGAGAAAAAACATAACGAACAGACCGAGAAGGGAACAGGCAGGGAAGGGAGAGGGGACGGGACAAGCGGTGGAGACAGGTGGACAAAGCTATAGAGAAAATCACAACCGAGGGAAGGTGGGCCCCTGGCACAAAAGTAGAAGAGGGGACGAAGAGAGAAGAAAAAAAAAGGAGCAGCAGGGTGAGGACAGGGTAGTGAGGGCATACCGGGGGCACCGTGGGGTGGCGGTGTGCGAAAAAGGGATAAGCGATAAGATGAAAACTAAACGACGAGTTTTGACGAAGGGGCATAAAAAGAGAAAAGAAAAAGGTCCATAAGTAAAGGGACATCGTACACAAAAAAAAAAAACAAAAAAATGGGTCTGGAAAGATGCAATAAAGTATTGATTGGTAAACAGAATTCCTCACATTACTGTAAACAATGTTATGACGTTCTCACTCTCATTTCTTTAGCATCACGGTCCTAAGTTGTTTTGTTTGCCTGTATTATTGTGCATGGCGCAGGAGCATAATAAAGAGGCACGAAAATGACGAAATCGATGCTAACCGGATAGACTGAGTTGAGATAATAAGTGGTATTATACGGGTACATATAGCTGGAATATGGACGTATATGAATAGTAGTACGATATAAGGTAGAGAGTGACGGACGCTGTAAGTAGACAACATAGATGGCATTTAAGTTAAGAAGAGCCCCGAGTCGCCGTATCTTTCGTGAGTTTCCACCGCAAGGATATATTAACGCAGAATTTAGGTTAGACGCCGTTCTGCACTGAATATGCCCAGGTTAGTGAGATAGAGCCAGGCGATCGAGAGGAGGAACTGGGACTCGGATCTGATGACAACAGACCGACATCGAGCGCCCGATGCGAGGTGCAGAGTGGCCGAACGGACAAATAGAGAGGGGGGATGGAAGGAGGCGACGGGACGGTAGAAATAACAAAGACAGACGAAGTTGGATAAAAAGCCCGTCGGAAGACCGAAACCATTTCCTGGAGAAAGCAACGGCGATATTTTAAGTATGTATAGGCTGCACGCTAGCGGTGAAACACCGACAGGACTACTCTAGAATCCAGCAAGCACGAGGGATGAGTGACTGCCGGCGTAGAGCTAGCGAGGATCTCAGGTGACGGGTGAAGGGAACAGCGTGTAGGTTCAAAAATGCGAAAAAGGGGAAGAGCCGGACACGGAGAGATAAAAGGAAGACAGACACAGATTGGTAAATTAGCGCCCAAGAGGCAGGTAGCACCTTTATGTGAAAGTCGCGGAAATAGACCTGAAGTCCTCAGGCCAGAAGGGAATGCGCCCCGGCTGGATCTAGCGACGAGAGCGAACCGGGTAAGTAAATGTGCCCATTCGGTTACATTGAGTAAGGAGAATACACAATACATCCGTGTGATGTCAGTGCAAGTTCTGCAAAAATGGTCTCGTGCCCTGTGGGTGTGATGTTCCTTTGTTGCATATTTTGGTGAATATACCACATGTGGGTGGGGTCTGTATGATCTCCTATATCTACTGGTTTAGAAATGTAGATTTTCTTTATATAAGTATCTGGATTTTACATATTTTTAGAGGAAATTGTGAATATTAATTGCCAAATGCATAGGCTGGTTGTCTGCTTCAAAAATTTATGAGGATTTGGCGTCTTTTAAGTTTATTCTGTTTTATTGCTATTAAAAGTCTAGATGAAAAGCAGATATGGGTATTACAGTTTAGTGATTTTTATGAGATTTATTAATGAGGCATTTGTGACCACAGGTCATCTATGACATTTTACAGGAGAGTGAAGGGAAATTTTCTGTTTGGAGAACATTTTTTGCCATCAAAGTCAAATTTTTAAAGATTTTTTTATTTGAAAATGTTTCAGTTTGAATCCAAATTGATGACAGGCGCAGGGTATAATAAACTCTTAAATGCAATTTGAAGATGGCGGCCAGTGTCTGTTTCAGAAAACATATGTGGTGCGTTTGGTCGTACTTTGGATTCTTTTTGGAGTAGTTAGATAATTTCGATGTTTTTTAAACGTCAAAATTGTCTGGCAGAAGCAACAAAATATCCAGAATTGCCGGGGGTTGGTGAAAGGGTTCTCGCACATGGTTGAATTCCGGGTGAAAGATGCTTATATTTGTCTAGTTTTCTCATCTCCTATACAGATGATTGGCAAACCTTTTAGAGACCGAGTGCCCCAAACTACAACAAAGACCGCTTATTTATCGCAAAGTGCCAACAAAGAATTTTAATTTGTGATTTATAATCCCTCTCTGTCCACAGTTTTATTGATTACCAGCAACCTGAGGACACCACAATAAAGGAAGAAAGAAAATAGGAAGAAATTTTGACTGATCATTGTAGTTCCCTCCTGGGTCCAGTAAACAGAGAATAGGGTCCAGGGCCGGAAAAACAGAGCTACAATGATGATCAAGGGTGATTTGTCCAAAATCCCAATACTCCAGTAGTCCAGATAGCCTGTAACTTTAAATATTCTGAGCTGTCTTTGACTGCAGGAAGATATATGGAGGCTCTGTGATGGCATGGGTGCCCACAGAAAGGGCTCTGAGTGCCACCTCTGGCACCCGTGCCATAGGTTCGCCACATGTCCTATAATGTGACCATTATATAACTTGCTTTATCTCTATTTATAATCATCTTGTATTTCTCTTCTCGTATTTATATCCTCTACTTCCATCTCCTGTATATTAAATCAACTATTGTTCTGCATCTACACAAATCTCGTCATCTTTTCATATTTATCTTCTATAAGTAATAATTTTTATGTATATAGCGCACACAGATTTACACAGCGCTGCACAGCGCTTTCCCCAATGGGCCTCACAGAGTATCAACATACCAGTAATTTTTTGGAGTGTGGAGGGGAAATTGAATTGGAGGAACGGAGGGCCAACCATGGCAAACACAGAGAGAACCCATTTTCTGTGTATTTGCAGATGTTGACCAGCGCTGTTAGTGCTAAAAACCTGAAGCCACCCGGGCTGCCCATCAAGCTCCCTTTTTCCATTCCTATAAAAATTCTCCAAAAGGGAGCCTATTATGACTTGTGAATGGTCATAAACTAGTTATTTTGGGGCCCCACTTTAAGTTTGCACCAACTTTGTCTAGAACCGGACATGGGTATCACGCATCCCAAAATGCCGATTTATTTCAAAATATAAAACGGTTTTTCCCATAATTTTAACCCCAGAAAGGAAAAATAGGCTGAAAAAAAGTGTTCACGCCCCAGTAGCGGCCTATGCCTCGCCGCTTACCTCCACGCCCCTGAGGCTCCGCTAGGCAACATGTGTTTTAGTATAGCGGCATTCCTGTCGGTAACAAAAACCAAAGTTAACATGTTCGCAGAGTTTGAAGGGTCAAGGGAGGGAGAAAACCGCAGAGGCGACTGGGGCGTGGATAGCCTTTTGCTTCTGCTGGCCGGAGAGGAACTAACTCAACGCCCCAGTGCCTCTGCCAGAATGAGCATATTAGATAAAACTACGTTTGGTATATAAAGGTAAGAGCTGTGTTGAAGGGCTTGTTTTTCCGCGTAAACAAAATTGCACTTCATAGTTAGGCGATGGTCGGGAATATCTCTGCCGTGTTCTGTACTGGGAGGAAGCAAGAGAAAAAAAAATTCCAAATTTGAGTGAAGTGAAGAAATGAGTTTGAAAAAAAAAAAACGCATTTGTGGGTTTATTCTTTGGGCTTGGGTTTTACGTATTTCCCTGTGCGCCCCAAAATGAAATGTGGTTCTACTGTATTTCTTTGGTCGGTACGATACGGCGATAAAACACATGTATAGGTTTTATAATGTTTCTACATTTACAAAAATAAAAAAAACCTCCTGTACAAATTTTTTTTTTTTTGCCATCTTCTGGCGTAATAACGTTTTATGGAGTTACTGAGTGGGGTTGGGGTCCATTTTCTTGCAATTTTTGATGATGTTTGTTTTCACTGAATTTTTGGGACTTTACGAAATTTGATCACTTTTTATAGAATTTATATATTTTTTTTAAATGGCAAAAAAAAGTGCCATATTTTTGACTTTGGGCGGGAATTTTTTCGTTACGACGGGTAAATGCAGCGAAAACCATTACTTCTTTTTTATATATCGGGGCATTTTCAGACCACAGGCGCAACTTTAAGTGTTTATGATTTTTGCTGTTTATTAGATTTATATCAGTTCGAGGTAAAGGGGTTGATTGTTAACTTTTTTTTTTTTTATATTTTTAGACTCCCTACACTCATCTTACACATTCACCCCATAACAGTGTCATTCTACACATCCCCCCATACACAGTGTCATCTACACTCCCCATAACAGGTCAACCTACACACCCCATAACAGTGTCACTACACATCCACCCATAACAGTGTCACCTACACATCCCCATAACAGTGGTCCACTACCACATCCCCATACACAGTGTCATCTACACCATCCCCCATAAACAGTGTCCAATACAATCCCCCATAACAGTTTATTCTAAAATCCCCCCATAACAGTGTCATCTAACATCCCCATAACAGTGTATCCTACACATCCCAATAACAGTGTCATCTACACATCCCCCAGAACAGTGTCATTTACAATTCCACCCATAAAGGTGGTCACCTACACATCCCCCATAACAGGTTCATTACACATCCCCCCATTTACAGTGTCATCTACACATCCCCCATAAGTGTCATCTACACATCACCATAACAGTTCACCTTGTACACATCCCCCCCATTAACAGTGTCATCTACACATCACCCATAACAGTGTCATTCTACAATCCCCCCATACAGGGGCGGGCAACCTGGGGGGGAGGATTTAAAATGAGCCCTGGGACAAAACAAAAAAACTTGTAAAGCTGGCCCCCCATTTTATGGGGGATCAAGACAAGGGGTTGTGGTCAGACAATGTGGGTGGAGTTAATATCGACAAATTGATGATTCAAATATAGAATAACTCATTTAATCATGCCTTCTTATTATACAAAATAAAAAATACTAAAAATACTTTCTTCCCTATACAAGCTAAATTCTATAATCCTGCCCCTACAGGAATAGAGATACTAATGACTGATCCTATGATACCAGAATATATAGTAATATTAATACGCGCCTCTTACGAGAATATAACTACTATAATATGCACACCTATGTCAAGAATTATAAACTACTATAATTTACTGCCCCCTATGTACACAGAATAACTACTATAATACCGACACCCTATGTACAGGAATATACCTACTCTATACGCCCCTTGTACAAGAATATTAACTACTATATACTGCCCATATGTACAAGAATTATAACTAATATAACCGCCCCACCGATGGACAAGAAAATATAATTACTATAATACCGCCCCTATGTACAGAAAAATATATATACGCCCCCTAGGACAAGGAATTATAACTACTATTAATATGCCCCCCTTATTGTACAAGGAATATAATACTATAATACTGCACCCTATGTACAAGATAACTACAATTATGCCCCCTATGTACAAGAATCTAACTCACTCTAATACTGCCCCCCTATTACAGGACTATCTACTGTAATACTGCCCCCTAATGTTACAGATATAAATACTATAATACTGACCCCTATGACAGCGAATAAACTACTATAAATACTGCCCCTATGACCGGAATATAAAAAATAATATAATACTGCCCCTAATGTACAAGAATATATAAAAACATAATTTATTGCCCCCTATGTACAAGATAACTACTATAATACTGCCCCCTATGTACAAGAAATATAAATACGTAAGACTACATATATGACACAGAAGTGAAAATGAAAAAAAATCAGTATTATCATATACAGCTACAGAAACCACATCATGAGATCCTCACCATGGCATCCAGTGACATAAGGGGTGGGAAGTTCCCGGATTTGTTCTCGTTCCTTCCTCCATTGTTCCACCATACCTGTCTCTTCTCCAGGTACACAGCATTCAATGCGAGTTTACCACACGACGTCTTATGTCTGCACTTTCCCAGTTTCCCTTCTTCTGCTGCCACCAATAAAGTGCCCAAAAAATACTGTTAATAGAGCCCCTACAATATTAAGTCCCACACAAATAGTGCCCCCTATGATAGAGTAAATGGTAGGGGCCCTCTGCCCACCTCGGACATGCAATTAGTAGCCCCAGCCCGTACCGGACATGCAATGAATAGCCCCATTCCGCCCGGACATGCATTAATAGCCCAAGCCGCGCAGACATGCAATTATAGCCCCAGCATGTCCGGACCATGCAATTATAGCCCAGGGCCCCGTCCCGGGACATGCAATAATAGCCTTCAGCCCGCCCCCCAGATATTACAATTAAATAGACTCCAAGCCGCCCCCAGAATACAATTAATAGCTCCAGCCCGCCCCCAAGATATGCAATTAATAGCTTCCAGCCGCCCCAGATATGGCAATTAATAGCTCCAGCCCGCCCCAAGATATTTACAAGAATAGCTCCAGCCCGCACCGCCCAGATAACCAATTAATAGCTACAGCCCCCGCCAAGAATACCAATTAATAGCCTCCAGGCCCGCCCCAGATATGCAATTTTAATAGCTCCAGCCAGCCCCGAATGCACTTAATAGCTCCAGCCCGCCCAGATATACCAATTAATAGCCCCAAGCCGCACCAGATTACAATTTATAGCTCCAGCCCGCCCCAGAATACAAAAGTTTTTTTTTGGTAATAGCTCCAGCCCGACCCAGATATACAATAATAGCCCCAGGCCCGCCCAAGGACTATACCGATATACAATTATAGCTCCAGCCCGCCCCAGATATTACAATAATAGCTCCAGCGCCCCGAATACAATACATTAGCTCCAGGCCCGCCACAGATATTACAATTATACGCTCCAGCCCGACCAGAATACAAAATAGCGCCAGCCCGCCCAAGATTATACAGATATAAATTAATAGCCTCCCAGCCCGCCCTAGCAAAATAAATGAATGCCCACAGCCATTGAAGTGGACTGCCCAGGCCTGCCCAGATATAGAAATAATGTCCCAGCTTGTCTGTTATAATCACTTCCCCATTTCTACAATGAATGCCTCCAGCCTATAATAAAAAAAAGAAAAATCATAATACTCACCTCTTGTTCTTCGGAGGAGGTTTTTGTCCTGTCCCCGGTCTTCGGTGGCTGGTGTAGAGGCGAGATAGTGACGTCACAATTTCTGAGGCCTTTATAACCAGCCAGCCGCGGAGAGCTGCAGGGGGCCGGGAGAGCTGACGGATGACACGTACGTGTGGCAGCGCTCCTACCACAGCTACAACAGGTCGCCAATGGAAGTAAGTGCGCGGACTGTTTTAGCTGCATTACAGGGTAACACACAGACGCAGAAAGCAGAGGGTTTTGCTGCGATGCGTCGCTGTGTAATAATCATAGTAACTGCATGGCACGATCGTACGATGCAGGGTACAATAGATATGCTTAATTCTGTAGGGAGGGAGTGCGGAACGCGCCCCGGAACAGCTCCGGGACCGGCACCAGGGACGGCCCAGGACAACCGGCCACCGGGAAAATTCCCGGTGGGTACAATGGCCAGACGCCCCTTTGGCCCCCACAACGTGTACCCTACAAAGCCCCATAACAGTGTCATTATACAACATCCCCCCATAACAGTTGTTCATAGACACATCCCCCCAATAACAGTGTCACTCTACAATCCCCCCGATAACGTGTCATCTAACACATCCCCCATACAGGGTTCATATACACATCCCCCCATAACAGGGTCATATACACCCCCCCATACACAGTTCAATCTACACCTCCCCCAAAACAGTGTCACCTAAATCCCCATAACAGTGTCACCTACACCCACCAATAACAAGTGTCACTACACATCCCCCATAACGTAATGTCAATTCTACACATCCCCCCATAACGGGTCACCTACACATCACACATAACTAACAGTGTCATCACACATCCCCCATAACGTGTCACACACATCCCCATAACAGTGTCATCTACACCTCCCCCCCTAACAGTGTCACCTACACATCCCCCATTAAACAGTGCATCTACACATTTCCCCCCATAACAGATGTCAATAAACATTCCCCAAAACAGTGTCATCTACAACCCTCCAGAACAGTGCACTACACATCCCCATAACAGGTCACCTACACATCCCCCATAACAGTGGTCTTCTACACAATCACCCATAACAGTGTCATCCTACACACATCCCCCCATAACAGTGTCACATACACATCCCCATCAACAGTGTCACCTCACATCCCCCATAACAGTGTTCATCGACACATCCACCCATAAAGCAGTGGCAACCTACACTCCCCCATAACAGTGTCATCTACACATCACCCCATAACAGTGTATCTACACATCCCCCATAACAGTGTCACCTACACATCCCCCATCAACAGTGTAATCGACAACATCCCCCATAACAGTGTCATATACACATCCACCATTAAACAGTGTATTCACCTCCCCATAACAGTGTATCTACACCTCCCCCATAACAAGTGTCACCCACAATCCCATAAACAGTGTCACCTACCACACACCCCATAACAGGTCACCTACAACATCCCCCATAACAGTGTTCATCTACACATCCCCCCATAACAGTCGTCACCTAACACATCCCCATAACAGTGTCATCTACACATCTACCCCATACAGTTGGCACCTCACACATCCACCATAACAGGGTCTATCTACACATCCTCCTAAACAGTGTCACCTACACATCCCCCCCCATAACAGTGTCATCTACACCCCCCCCATAACAGTGTACTACACATCCCCCATAAACAGTGTCATCTACATATCCCCCTAACAGTGTCACCTACCAAATCCCATAACAGTTGTCACCTTACACATCCCCATAACAGCTGGCATCTACACATCCCCCATAAACAGTGTATCTACACATCCCCCCATACAGTGTAACCTCACTCCCCCTAACAGTGTCACCTACCAAGCCCATAAAGTTCAATATAAACATCCCCCCATTAAAAACAGCGTTCACCTACAATCCCCCCATAAACGTGTCATCTTCTACAATCCCCCATAAACAGGTGTCACACCACATCCCCATCATACCAGTGTACCTACACAGCCCCATAACAGTGTTCATTACACATTCCCCATAACGTGTATCTACACATCCATAACAGTGTCATTACATCCCCCATAAAGTGTCCCCTTACACATCCCCCATAACAGTGTCCCTACACACCCCCCATAAATCAGCATGGGTGCTCTGACCCCTCTGTGACTACACCCCCATACACAGCAAGCAGCCATGTCCTGTGTGTCCTGACACCTTTCTATCATAGCCAGCAGTGGTCAGGGGTCAGCATGGGTGCTCTGACCCCTCTGTGACTACACTCCCCATACAAAGTGAGCTGCCATGTCCTGTGTGTCCTGACACCTTTCTATCATAGCCATAGTGGTCCGGGGTCAAGCAAGGGTGCTCGACCCCTCTGTGACTACACCCACCCCCATACACAGCGAGCTGCCATCCTGTTGTCCTGACACCTTTATCATAGCCAGCAGTGGTCGGGTCAGCATGGGCGCTCTGACCCTCTGTGACTACACCCCCATACACAGCGAGCTGCCATGTCCTGTTGTCCTGACACCTTTCTATCATAGCCAGCAGTGGTCAGGGTCAGCATGGCGCTCTACCCACTCTGACTACACCCCCATACACAGCGAGCTGCCAGTCCTGTGTGTCCTGCAACCTTTCTCATAGCCAGCATGGTCGGGTCAGCATGGGCTGCTCACCCCTCTGACACTACACCCCATACACGCAGAGCTGCCATGTCCTGTGTCCTGACACCTTTCTATCATAGCCAGCAGTGGTCAGGGGTCAGCATGGGCGCTCTGACCCCTCTGTGACTACACCCCCCATCACAGCGAGTGCCATGTCTGTTGTCCTGACACCTTTCTAATAGCCGCAGTGGTCAGGGGTCAGCATGGGCGCTCTGACCCCTCTGTGACTACACCCCCCCATACACAGCAGCTGCCATGTCCTGTGTCCTGACACCTTTCTATTAGCCACAGTGGTCAGGGTCAGCATGGGCGCCTACCCCTCTGTGACTACACCCCCCATACACAGCGAGCTGCCATTCCTGTGGTCCTGACACTTTCTATCTAGCCAGCAGTGGTCAGGGGTCAGCATGGGTGCTCTGACCCCTCTGTGACTACACCCCCCATACACAGCGAGCTGCATGTCCTGTGTGTCCTGACACCTTTTCTATCATACCAGCAGGGGTCAGGGTCAGCATGGGCGCTCTGACCCCTCTGTGACTACACCCCCCCATACACAGCGAGCTGCCATGTCCTGTGTCCTGACACCTTTCATCATAGCCATCAGTGGTCAGGGGTCAGCATGGGCGCTCTGACCCCTCTGTGACTACACCCCCCATACACAGCGAGCTGCCATGTCCTGTGTCCTGACACCTTCTATCATAGCCAGCAGTGGTCAGGGGTCAGCATGGGCCTCTGACCCCTCGTGTACTACAACACCCCCATACACAGCGAGCTGCATGTCCTGTGTGTCCTGACACCTTTCTATCATAGCCAGCAGTGGGTCAGGGGTCAGCATGGGTGCTCTGACCCCTTGACTACACCCCCATACACAGCGACTCGCCATGTCCTGTGTCCTGACCACCTTTCTATCATAGCCAGCAGTGGTCAGGGGTCAGCATGGGGCTCTGACCCCTCTGTGACTACACCCCCATACACAGCGAGCTGCCATGTCCTGTGTCCTGACACCTTTCTATCATAGCCAGCAGTGGTCAGGGGTCACATGGGCGCTCTGACCCCTCTGTGACACACCCCCCATACACAGCGAGCTGCCATGTCCGTGTCCTGACACCTTCTATCATAGCCAGCAGTGGTCAGGGGTCAGCATGGGCGCTCTGACCCCTCTGTGACTACACCCCCCATACACAGCGAGCTGCCATGTCCTGTGTCCTGACACCTTCTCTATCATAGCCAGCAGTGGTCAGGGGTCAGCATGGGGCTCTGACCCCTCTGTGACTACACCCCCATACACAGCGAGCTGCCATGTCCTGTGTCCTGACACCTTCTATCATAGCCATCAGTGTCAGGGGTCAGCATGGGCGCTCTGACCCCTCTGTGACTACACTCCTCCCCTACACAGCGAGCTGCAGCCTGTCCTGTTGTCTGACACCTTTCTATCATAGCCAGCAGTGGTCAGGGGTCAGCATGGGCGCTCTCACCCACCTCTGACTACACCCCCATACACAGCGAGCTGCCAGTCCTGTGTGTCCTGACAACCTTTCTTCATAGCCAGCAGTGGTCGGGTCAGCATGGCGCTGCTCACCCCTCTGACTACACACCCCATACACGAGAGCTGCCATGTTCCTTGTGTCCTGACACCTTTCTATCATAGCCAGCAGTGGTCAGGGGTCAGCATGGGCGCTCTGACCCCTCTGTGACTACACCCCCCATCACAGCGAGCTCCATGTCCTGTTGTCCTGACACCTTTCTAATAGCCGCAGTGGTCAGGGGTCCAGCATGGGCGCTCTGACCCTCTGTGACTACACCCCCATACACAGCAGCTGCCATGTCCTGTGTCCTGACACCTTTCTATCTAGCCAGCAGTGGTCAGGGTCAGCATGGGCGCCTGTACCCCTCTGTGACTACACCCCCCATACACAGCGAGCTGCCATTTCCTGTGGTCCTGACACCTTTCTATCATAGCCAGCATGGTCAGGGTCAGCATGGGTGCTCTGACCCCTCTGTGACTACACCTCCCCATACACAGCGAGCTGCGTCCTGTGTGTCCTGACACCTTTCTATCATACCAGCAGGGGTCAGGGTCAGCATGGGCGCTCTGACCCCTCTGTGACACACCCCCCCATACACACGAGCTGCCATGTCCTGTGTCCTGACACCTTTCTATCATAGCCACAGTGGTCAGGGGTCAGCATGGGCGCTCTGACCCCTCTGTGACTACACCCCCCATACACAGCGAGCTGCCATGTCCTGTGTCCTGACACCTTTCTATCATAGCCAGCAGTGGTCAGGGGTCAGCATGGGCTCTGACCCCTCGTGTACTACACCCCCCCATACACAGCGAGCTGCCATGTCCTGTGTGTCCTGACACACTTTCTATCATAGCCGCAGTGGTCAGGGGTCAGCATGGTGCTCTGACCCCTCTGACTACACCCCCATACACAGCGCTCTGCCATGTCCTGTGTCCTGCAACCTTTCTATCATAGCCAGCAGTGGTCAGGGGTCAGCATGGGTGCTCTGACCCCTCTGTGACTACACCCCCATACACAGCGAGCTGCCATGTCCTGTGTGTCCTGACACCTTTCTATCATAGCCAGCAGGGGTCAGCATGGGCGCTCTGACCCCTCTGTGACTACACCCCCCATACACACGAGCTGCCATGTCCGTGTTCCTGACACCTTCTATCATAGCCACAGTGGTCAGGGGTCAGCATGGGCGCTCTGACCCCTCTGTGACTACACCCCCCATACACAGCGAGCTGCCATGTCCTGTGTCCTGACACCTTTTCTATCATAGCCAGCAGTGGTCAGGGGTCAGCATGGGGCTCTGACCCCTCTGTGACTACACCCCCCATACACAGCGAGCTGCCATGTCCTTGTGTCCTGACACCTTCTATCATAGCCAGCAGTGTCAGGGGTCAGCATGGGGCTCTGACCCCTCTGTGACTACACCCCCCAATACACAGCGAGCTGCCATGTCCTGTGTGTCCGACACCTTTCTATCATCAGCAGTGGTCAGGGTTCACATGGGTGCTCGGACCCCTCGTGGACTACACCCCCCATACACAGCGAGCTGCCATGTCCTGTGTGTCCTGACACCTTTCTATCATAGCCAGCAGTGGTCAGGGGTCAGCATGGGCGCTCTGACCTCTCTGTGACTACACCCCCCATACACAGGAAAGCAGCCAGTAGTCGCATATATATATATATTTGACTACATATTATAATATGTGACAGCATATTATAACTACATACCACATCAGTAGAGGGGGTCACTATCAGACTTGGATATAGACACTCCGCCTGGAAAATGCAGTATCGGTGACGGGCACACAGGGCTCATGTATTATTAAAGGTACAGATCAGCTTTCAGCCAGGAGTACAGACAATAGGAGAGGTGAAAAGGTTCACTGCCCCAGAACTTACACAGCGGCTTTAGCTTTAAATGGTACAACTGGTTATTACCTAGGAGTATTCATAGCATTATACTGTGCACCCCCTAGCTGCAGGTATGTGACTGGACAGCTGTTCTTTTATATACCTGCCCAATGTGGGGTTTCCTGAATAATTAATTCACTAAATCTAATCTGGAAGACTCCTTTAATACAAGGACTGACACCCAGACTGAAGTAGTGCAGCGACACACGGGATCAAGGCTGAAGCAGATATCCTCTGTCCAGAGGGTGATCATCCTCCAGAGATCACAAATTCAAGGGCCCTGAATTCCATCACGTTATTCACTTCTTTGAGACTGATGGTGGCAGCCAAGCGCAGTCCTCAAAAAAGTAACTAAAGCTTTGAAGCTAATTTTTTTTTTCACACAAAACAGGGGATATAAGAAATAATAGAATATAATGTTATATAATGGGGATGTTCAGATGTTGAAACAAAATGTCTACTTTCTACCAAAAACAGCTCCACACCAGACCATGGTTTGTGCCAGTATTGCAGATCAGCTACATAGTAATGAATGGAGCTTAGCTGCAATACCACACTCCACCTATAGTCAGGGGAGGAGCGGTTTTCAGAAGGCCATGTTTTTCAACCACTGGACAATGACTAAGTAAAGCAGCTTCTCTGTGTCCTGTTGCTGCTCCTTCTTTCTCCTTTAGTGAGCAGTGTTTCTTAAAGGACACCTCAGGTCTCTGTCACTTGTCCTGTCACTACTACCTGTTGGAGCAGCTCACAAGGATCCCATCCCAACCTTTATCTAGTTATTTCATACATTATTCATTGTAAAATCATCTATTCTTTATTATGTAAATGAGGCTGGTCACATGGTCAGAGGCAGTGATCTCACCCCTGTTACCCCTCCCTTCTTCTCCCCCTGCTAATGTCTGTGTGTAATGTATAGTAAAGCTGCATCTGCTGACATGCTGCATCCTCCTAATATACAGGTGAGAGACACAGACATCAGCTACACAAGTACCTGACATGTTCTGCTGTAACATGGCTGCCTGGAGCTGCTGTATCTCTCCTATACACACACACAGGCTGCAGGGGGCGTGGCCACCAGCAAGCACATCATTATACAGCCTCACATCATTATACAGGCTGTCAGTCAAGCACTGGGGGTGTGGCTGTGCCTCCCACTCATGAATAGAGTGGACAGCTTGAATATGCTAATGCTTCATTGGACATCTCACAGGTCATTTGCATACAGCTTTAGGACCTCATTGCTTAGGATTACAGGCATGTAGAGGGACAATGAAGGGATAGAGGCAATGCTCTCTAATGGCAGTTTATGAAAATATATTTAGTTTAGGGGGGTTATTTTGCATGACGGGTTCTCTTTGAAGTCATGTGATATCACATAGGTGCACAGCTCCTTATATCACACAGCTGTATGTTATACAGAGCCGTGCACCTGTGTGACATCATCTATCACCAGGGATGTGTGTTTATCCAGTGGAAGTAAACAATGAAGCTTCCTATAGAACGACAGCAAGCAGAGATCTGGAAAACTGTAAGGAACTGATACCGAAAGTATATTGGGAAATTGTATAACTCCTCATTAGACAAAGTTTACTATCATCATTTGATTTATTTATGAAATTTTGGTGAAAGATTAGTTATGCTGCAAGTGATGGTGTTGGGGCGCCCAGCAGTGGGACCCCCAGTGATAAGACACTTTTCACCCATTAGTGGAGCTTTTATCAGCAGAGGACAAATAGGAAGAGATCAGTGACCGGTCACACACCTGCTCTTCATGGCTGGGGATCCCTGCATCATCCTCCTGTCTCACGGACTCCTCTACGTCTCTGATCCTAAACACAGAACGTTTATTTTTAGAATTAATAAAGCCCGCGCAGCCCCCCACCCCAGAGGGGCCCGGGAGGCGCCCGCGCAGCCCCCCACCCCAGAGGGGACCGGGAGACGCCCGCGCAGCCCCCCACCCCAGAGGGGACCGGGAGACGCCCGCGCAGCCCCCCACCCCAGAGGGACCGGAGACCCCGCCCGCGCCCCCCACCCCAGAGGGGACCGGAGACGCCCGCGCAGCCCCCCACCCCAGAGGGACCGGGAGACGCCCGCGCAGCCCCCCACCCCGAGGGGACCGGGAGACGCCCGCGCAGCCCCCCACCCCAGAGGGGCCTGGGAGACGCCCCCAG
This sequence comes from Engystomops pustulosus, assembly GCA_019512145.1. Lineage (NCBI taxonomy): Eukaryota > Metazoa > Chordata > Amphibia > Anura > Leptodactylidae > Engystomops > Engystomops pustulosus. The sequence continues at coordinate 164,945,102 of CM033646.1, read as the reverse complement.
CCCCCACCCCAAGGACCGGGAGAACGCCCGGCAGCCCCCACCCCAGAGGAACCGGGAACCCCCGCAGCCCCCCCACCAGAGGACCGAGACGCCCGCGCAGCCCCCCACCCCAAGGGACCGGAGACGCCCGCCACCCCCCCACCCCAGAGGGGGCCCGGAGACGCCCTCGCAGCCCCCCACCCCAGATGGACCGGGAGAACGCCCCCCAGCCCCCCACCCCAGATGGGCCTGGGAAGACCCCCACGCGACCCCACCCCGAGGGTCCTCGGCGACCCCCCCCCCCCCCCCCCCCCCCCGAGGGGTCCCAGAGTTGCAGTGAATGAGCACACATGTCTCATATAGAATACATTGCCTCATATTCATACAGGACTATGGAGATAAAAATAGAAAGGCACTTAAGAAGCCGCAGTGTATAGACACATGTGTACACATCACCGGTATCCGCCATTGCTCGTTACCTCCACTTCTCTCCTGCACTCGAACCTCCCGCCGTTTCCGGCCCCAGGTCTCCTAGCAACTGTCATCCTGACGCAAAGCATTCTGGGATGTAACCTCCCTTCCAACGGCCGTCCGAACTACATTACCCGTCATCCCTTTAGCGTAAAGTCTGCGTCCTCCCAACGTCCTAACGCACGTACGGAAGGCGTATCCCTATTGGACAACTATGATTTGCTGGATGTTAGTGATGGGCAGGTCAGATGACCAATGATCTGATGTCTGGGAAGAAAGCTTAGCCAATAGAGCGGCGGAAGGCGGAGTTAGTAGAGGAGCGGGTTTTAAGGTGAGTTGAGCCGGTAACGGTGACCGGGAGAGTAGGGAAGCGCTGGCGGCCCGGGGTGTGTGACGTCAGAGCTCTGTATGTGACGTTGTACGTTGATACAGTCTAGTATTTTTTACTTGTACAACACATTAATAACAACACCGACATGTAAACACAGGGCGGCTCATGTCCTCCCTGGTGCTGGCCGTACTGTCGTACGTCATACCTTTATATTAGGCATATATGATGTAACCCAAGTACTGTGACGTCACTTGTGTAAAATATAAGTACCATATTTATAATCATGACGTCACTGGTTGGAAACTTTGAATAAAATATGTGCTCTGGTGTTGACATCACTGTGCTGCACCTGACGTCATGGTGGGTGATTACATCATTCAGCTGTTATCACTGTGTTGTCCCTGACAGGCAGAAGTAATCAATCGTTGCACCATCCCCAAGCTGTCATCCAGCTTCGGTTGATTAGTCCTGTCTGCACAGCACAGGCAGCTCAGTGTATGTGGAAGTAAAGTAATGAATGGCAGTCAGCCAGCACCCAGCTTTATCAAGTTCCTGAATGACATTGCAGCATAATGATCTGCAGGATACTGGGAAAGCTGCATGATGTCACAGGCTCTTGGGATGGCTTATGGGAGGGACGAGATGACGCAGTCTTATGCATGCTGCAGGAGTGCATAATTAGGTTAGGCGCCCCGTTATCATAATTTTATAATTGTTTTTTTTACCCCAACCACTCGGATCAGGGATTAAACAAGATATGTTTCTGCATCAGTGTAGCTACAGCATTCTCATGGTATGTTTGCTTCACAATGCAGAAAAGCAAATGGTAGATTTCCTTTAAGTACACGTTTGAAACTTTAGGGGTTGGGTATTAGTCTGATAGTCCAGGAAAGGTCATTCCAGAGAATTGGTGCAACTCGGGAGAAGTCCTGGAGACGTGCATGAGAGGTTCGAATTGAGGGTTCATTCACACGGCCGTCTTTGGAGGCGTACATGCGGCTGCATATACGTCCCCATAGTTGGCAATGGCGGCACGAACATACTCTATCTTTTCCCTGGTGTGTGGCAAACGCCGCTGTTTCCTATGGAGAGGGGAGGGGTCACCTCTTCTCCAGCACACGGTGGGCATAACGCGTGTGAATGCAGCCTAAGGTAGAGATTAATCTAACATCACTGGCAGATCAAAGGGCACGGGTTGGGCGATAGACTGAGAAGAGAGATAGGGAGGTGCAGCATTATGCAGAGCTATGTGGATGAGGGTTATTAGTTTGAACCGTATTTGGAAGCAGATGGGCAACCAGTGATGTCACAATTGAACAGTATATTCTGCAATGATGTCAAAGAAAGACACATAAGGGATGGTGATGTCATTCACACGTATATTTTTCATGTTGTGACATCACAGCTATGATGTCCTAATGTCACCTTGGGTTCTGCAGCCGCTCATGTAACACTTTTGTCTCTCTTTTAGGCTCTCTGTACGATATTATCTTCCTAAGGACAGCGCCTCCTCTGGTGGCAGCCATGTCACTTGCTAAAGTGAAGGTGGAGAAGACGGGTAAGGTCTTGGGCTCTTGTCTGGTATACACACATAGTAGCGGACATTGTCACACGTCCCACTGGCTGATGGTAGAACGACACACTGTTACGAATCCTACACCCCTGGGATATGTGCAGCTGTGGTGTGTCAGGAATTCAATCCATAAAGCACAATGGATAGTACAATATGGAGCCAGGATGCCCCTGCATCAATGTTCATCTCTTAAAGTAGTTGTACTGAGAAGATCAAGTGCGTCAGCTCCTTCTCTCCGAGGGAACCCCACATTCTGGGAACACTCTGGGGTTTTGTTAGCCCATGTAAAAAATTTTCTTTCTCTTTATATTTCTGTCAGATCTGGAGTCGGCGAGCGCTCGGAATCGGCTGGACGCCGTTTTAAAGGGGCTCGTGGACAAGAGTGAGGTGGACAGGTGAGGTGTGATGATGGGGGCAACGCTGAATTTATATGGGGACTATGTCAAAGGGAGACCCCACTGATCTCATCCCTTAATGGGTCCACAGTGACTTGTATGAACCAGTGATGTCATCCAGTAAGATGCATGTCACTGTTGTATTGATTATGTGTGACAGCTGGTGTCATCCTAGAGAAATGTGTATAGACGGAGTGTCTCTCCGCAAGTGCGGCCGTGCCGTAATACATAGGAAATGTCCAATATTTTGCCAGATTTGGCGCAGTTGCTCTCCTACCAATGGAGAGGGGAAGGGAGAAGAGATCTGGTCCAGGCGAGCACCTTACCAGGGGAGCAGAACTAATGATATGTGAGACTGCCCCATCTTTACCTTGTATCTCATGTGATGGTCTTTGCGGTTTACAGGGAACAGATGGAGGATGAAAGCGGAAAATCTGCCACAGACTCCCAGTGCAAGTAAGAAAAAAAACTCGTAAACAAGACTTCGTAGACCAGACACACTGCAGCAAAACCTCACCTGTGCACACATTACAAATCCTGCTCTCCTTATAGTATGTTACCGTACATTAGTGTAGGAAACGCTCTGTGAGCTGTACAAAGCAGCTGGGTGACAGTGCAACCGAGGCTGCTGAGCTCAGAGTGTGTTTTCTAGACTGAACGCAGTTGTAGACTGAACGCAATTGTAACAGATGATCAGCTGTGAGAAGTGGTTGCTTAGGGCAGGTTTTAGCAAGTGACTTGACATTCAATCGTAAATGGTTTCTACCAAGATTAGTTTATTATCCTCTATTCACAGGATGGGGTATAACAATCTGATCAATGAGGTTCCAACCTCCGATTACAAGAGCAGGGGTCCCATTCTCACTAGCGAATGAAGTGTCAGGTGGAGCCAAGTGCTTTACCGCTCTAATACCCTGGGATTGGTGGAATTTTTCAAGCCCAGCGCTCTGGTATCTCCCTCGCTTTCAAACACTAAAGCTCCAATATCATGATCCTGGCGGTCCCCGCTGTCAGACCAACACCAATCAGATGTGATTAGGGGTTGGTACATCCTCTTTAACTTAGGACAGTACTAGACTCGTTTCTCAGCAAGTGGTAGAACTTGTCATTGCACAATGGCTGACGATGGGAAAGTCCTTTTATAAAGGACATCTGCCACCAGGATGAAGGATTGTAAACCAAGCACACTGACATACTGGTGTGCGCCCCCTTCTGACAGGATCTACTCTTCTTTTATGCTTCATATGCCCTTGTTTTTAAGAAAAAAAAAGGCTTTCAAAATTATGCAAATGAGTCTGAGGGACTTGAGGTTCCATTAACACCTATTTGCATAACAAGCTTAAAGAAGAGCAGATCCTGCCAGAGGGGGCACACACCAGTATGTTAGTGTGCTTGGTTTATAGTCATTGATCCTGGTGGTAAATGTCCTTTAAGGGATCGTTGACAATGAGCGCTATTTCACAACCAGGACTTCTGCTTTCCCCAACCACAAAATGTGCAAACCTTGGGTGTCTGCAGAGAAAGCCCCACGAGTCAGCAGCACAAGTCGCTTCCTGACACATTTCTATCTATTTTTACATCAAATTTTCAGTCTAAACCATTTCCTCTTTCTCTTACAGAGATTCTTCTCCATCTGCCGCCGGAAAGAGGTAAGTTGATATTTTTTAACTAAAACTTTGGATGCTCCTGGAATGTGGCTGAAATGCAAAGTTTAGAGAGGAGGGGCTATTAGATGTTCTCAGCGAATCAGTATTGCCAGCAGTGCTCTTTACCATTCTGATTGGATGATGGCACAACACCCGCCTCCCTCTGCCTGCTGTAATCTCACACAGAGGGAGGGGAAAGTGCTCGTGCACAGTGTGGCAGCCTGTGAATCTACAAAACGGAAGGGCTTTGGCAACACCGCCAAGGGGGTACATCAGTGTTATTAGCATAATTAAAGTTGATTTTTGAAGGAAGGAGGCCATGGTTATGAAATATAAGAAGATTACCAGTGGTGATCTGAGTTTGTAGTACGCTGGAGGTTTTTTACAGATAATGTATGGATGAGATTTCTTTCAGTCCTATTGACTATGCTGTGATCGTATGTATGATGGCTTTTTAGAGCCTAACCCCAGTGATTAATGGCAGAGGTTAAACAAGTCTCAAACACTTCTCTCTCTTTGGGGTTTTCTGCTATTTAGACATGGCTGCTGTAAATTAAGGGGACGTATATACAGCCACCATAGACAGCAATGAGCGCCCGGTGCTGTACGGGAGCGGTATAGCCTAACAGCCATGAAGAGGTTGAATAAAAGAGGAAACTGAATAAATCTTGATAAATATTGCGATAAAAATCTGGGAGCAGTCAATAGATGATATCCAGAGTTTCCCAGAATAGATGGGAGTTTATCCTACTACCGCCGGGGTGTCCCTGTGTGTCCTGTCACCTAGCTGTCCTGTCCATGGTGCTTTATGGATTGTATTCATTGACTTCTTTCCCCCTTGGTATTCATTAGGCCGTCAGTGCGCTCGTCTCACCATCGCCGGAAGAAGAGGAAAGAGGAGGACGGAGTCCCAGAAGCGGTGCTGCCTAAAACTAGTAAGGCCAGGGCTCCGGTCACTCTAAGGGGTTGTCCCACACTTGTCCATTAAAGGAAATCCACCACTCCCAAAAAGTAAAAAAAAAAAAAAAAAAAAACTACACATACTCACCTGTCCTCTTCTTCATCCCAATCCCGGCACTTGTGTACTCTGATCTTGAAAGGGATCACCCAAAAAAAAAAAGAATAATTGCAGACAGGCCGCAGCGCAGAGACTCAATGTCCAATAAACCAAATATTGGACCCAATGTCCCGGCAGGGATATTTGCTTAGGCCTATTACTAACACTAATCAGTAAATGTCCAGGGGCTCGATTAGGTCAATCTGTGTGCAGCACTACACCCCGGAGTGCTATTCCACAACCACTGGTGGAGCCCTTCTGGGGTGTTTATAGGTCAACTCTGACATAAAATATATGTATTGCTGTTTAGCGGTAACCATTAACTATCTGGGGCCAAATCGGCACAAGCCCCTCTACTTGAGCTCACAAATATACCATCCTGTCACTGGTTGTCAAGTGCCAAGTCAAATGTAATACACACAACTGGTCAACCATATCTATCTAGTACTGATACAGTTCCAATTAGAACTTACCATCCATACTGAGCTTCCTTTAGGAATACCAATAGTCCATGAGCATCTGGCAGCACGGTATATTCTTAATATATATAGCACCTCTATACTCCATACCGAACTGAAACAGGTGGAGGCTCTTGGCATTTGGTGCACTGTGTTTTTATATATTTTTTTCGTTTCCCTTAATTACAATACAGCACAGCGATTTATGATTATAATAAAATTTACGTTTTATTCAGCTACTTGTCCGGATATGGAAACAACTCTCTGTCAATGGCAGTGTTGGTAATAGGAGACTCTGTCCGGCATGGCGGGCTGCTAATTATTCACCCCCCCACCCAAGGGGTGTGAATTCTGAGAGAGGGAGGGGCGTGAATAATTAGCAGCCCAGACCACCGGAATTCTCATCCCAGCGTTCCGGGTTGCTTTTTATAACACACATTTTTTTCAGGTGATCCCGGCATGGTAGATTTCCTTTTAGGTTAGTGTCAGATCGCTGGCAGTCTGACCACTGGGAACCCCAATGACTGCAGGAATAAAATGCTGGTGCACAGGTGTGACTTTATTCACTTCACTAGTGATCAAGGGATCTTATGCTTATCTCTGTGTCCTGATGACCTATCCCTCAGTATGAGATCGGTGAAGGTCCTGCAATAATACCCAGAACTATACAATGACGGACCACCACCAGTCTGATATCACATGACTACTTCACTACAGTGTTAAACTGCTTATTTTTCTAAAACAAACAAAAAAAAAAATTTTAAACCCTCTTCTTCAGACACTTTTGTCATCCGTCTCTTTGACCGGAGTGTGGACTTGGCCCAGTTTTCAGAAGAGACTCCCCTGTACCCCGTCTGCCGAGCCTGGCTACGTAATTCTCCAGGAACCAAAGCCCCGGAGCCCCCTCCAACACCTCCACCATCAGAAGAGGTAGAGTAACTCTGTCCCTTCATCTCAGTCACTACCATAAGGCTGTGCAGACATATGGTGATATGTGGGACTGAGACATGCAGGGACTCGTGGGGTGTCCCTACTTCTTTACTGGATTTCCCTTCTAATTTCAGGGCGACGTAGTGAATGGAAGTTCTCAGAATATTTATCTCATGCCTCCGCCATCTGCGTGCCCGGTTAGTGAAACTGGAGATCCCATCAACCTGAGGATCCCGTCACCCATCCCCCGAGAAGAGGAGCCCCTCAATATCAACATGGTGAGTGCAGCTGTACAACTATGTGTCTTCAGCGCTTGCTCCTGGTCTCTGGTCTCATCAACTTTCACATTCATACATAAGAAAACCCCTTTAAAGGACATTACCAGCAGATTACCTGGTGATTACTACTCGACTCCTCGTCCCGTTCCTGCTTTCACTAATCTTCTTTTTGTATAACTTTGGCTGCATTGAGTAGAAAAATAACTTCCTAAAATATGCAAATTGCAAAACTACAGAGCACCTCTGGACTCCCCTGGCCCGGCCTAAGTGGTGTTCATGGAGCCGGTGACATCACCAGCTCCCTTAATACTATGTAGGCGGAGCCAGTCGGGTCGGGGGTATGAAGAAATTAAATAGTGGTGCAAAGCACTTTGCTCATTTGCATATTTTTAGAAAGTTATTTTTCTACTCAATGCAGCCATTCAAACTTATACTAAAAGAAGATGCAACCAGGGACCGGACAGAGAGGTGAGTAGTAATCTTCTCCCAGATAATCTGATGGTAGGTGTCATATCAAACCCGTTGTCTGTGAGCTCCCCCTAGTGGTGGCTGGAGGTGATATGTAATTGTGTACAAAGAGAACAAAGACATTTGTCTAGCATCTTTAGAATAATGGAGTGTCACACCCTACAAATAGATTTACAATTAAGCTATATCCCCCCCGTTATCTCGTAGACCGCAGAGACCACCCCCAGCATGTCCACTCTCATCTACCTGAATATGAACCGCTGGAAGAAGATCCGACAGAGGTAAGAGAGGGCAGGTCACGGGTGATTGACCCAAAGCCACTCCTCCCCACACAATGTTATATCCTTGTACCTGTGTCTGACAGGTGGAAAGACGCTTCTTATCGGAACCAGCAGCGTTACGCCCAGAGCATGAAGATTCTGAAGGAGATGTACGAGCGGCAGTGATGCGGCAGCACCCGGGGGGACACGTCCCAGTCTCAGAGCGCGTTTCATTGTCAGATGGTTTTGTGTGTGGTTGTAGCATTAGCTTAGGGCCACAATGATCTGTCACACAGCAGTAGATGTAGCCATAATCCCTGAAGCCCAATCATCATCAGCCGTCACCAAAGTTTGCCAGAGATGACTGAAAAGGATATTTAAAGGGGTTGTCCACTTTTAGGAGATAAGTCATCTTGTTTGTCTGTTGAAAGCTTATGATTTTTCCAATATACTTTCTGTATCAATTTCTCACTGTTTTCTAGATCTCTGCTTGCTGTCATTCTATAGGAAGCTGCATTGTTTACTTTTTGTGGAAATCTAACCATATTCATTTAATGTCACACAGTTGTGCGGCTCATTACATCCCCGGTCATGTGATGTCACACAGGTGCACCGCTCGTTGTATATCCCTGGTCATGTGATGTCACACAGGTGCACCGCTCGTTGTATATCCCCGGTCATGTGATGTCACACAGGTTCATGGCTCATTATATCCCTGGTCATGTGATGTCACACAGGTGTGCGGCTCATTATATACCTGGTCATGTGATGTCACACAGGTGCACCGCTCATTGTATATCCCCGGTTATGTGATGTCACACAGGTGTGCGGCTCATTATATATCCCTGGTCATGTGATGTCACACAGGTGCACCGCTCGTTGTATATCCCCCGGTCATGTGATGTCACACAGGTTCATGGCTCATATCCCTGGTCATGTGATGTCACACAGGTTTGCGGCTCATTATATATCCCTGGTCATGTGATGTCACACAGGTGCACCGCTCATTGTATATCCCCGGTTATGTGATGTCACACAGGTTTGCGGCTCATTATATATCCCTGGTCATGTGATGTCACACAGGTGCACCGCCCGTATATCCCCGGTCATGTGATGTCACACAGGTGCGCGGCTCATTATATATCCCTGGTCATGTGAAGTCGCACAGGTGCGCTGCTCGTTTGATGCATGGTCATGCGATGTCACACAGGTGCACGGCTCATTATATATCCCTGGTCATGCGATGTCACACAGGTGCACCACTTGTTGTATATCTCCGGTCATGTGATGTCACACAGGTTCACGGCTCATAATATATCCCTGGTCATGTGATGTCACACAGGTGCGCTGCTCGTTAGATGCTTGATCATGCGATGTCACACAGGTGCATTGTTCGTTACATCACCTGATCAGGGATATAACGAGTCGGTAACAAACTGTTTTTTATCCACTGGAAGTAAACAAAGAAGTTTCCTATAGAATGACAGCTAGAATAGCCGCAAGGAACTGAAACTGAGAGTATATTGGAAATTTTGTATAACTTCTCATTACACAATCAATATCAATTGTTTGATGAAAGTGGACGACCCCGTTAAAGGGACCGTAAAGAAACGGCTCCACCTTAATCCACAGTATGTAAGGAGATACAGCAGTTCAGCCTTGTTAAAGGGATCCTCAACAACATAATGTGATAATGTGAACAAATAGTCGCCATATTTTGTTCCTTTTTTTTGCTTGGGGTTTCTCTCTTGTTTTTTTAACCACCGCGTCAGATCTTCTGGGTGTCAGGTCCCTTTAATGAGGTTAAACTGGGATCCCTACTATCGACTAGGGTGGCGCTGTTGTTGGAAGAATTTGCCAATCCCAGATGGCTCCTTTAAAGAACACGCCAGCATGATAGGTGATGGTCGCCCCCCCTGTTCTCAGGATCCCTGGGGGGGGGGGGGCCCAGCACTTTGATCACCTTTAGTTTTTAACTTTTTCCTGTATAGTTTTAGATCTGTTTTTTTCTGAGCATTTTAAAGCATTTCATTGAAATATTTTCATGCTCCCCTTCAAGTTTTTTTTTTTATATTTTATGAAACCCGGAGTCCTTTTAGGGATTGATGGATTCTCTCCCTGTGTCTGTCTACCTTGTACTCAGAGTTCATGATAAAAGGCTAAATTCAGACGCTTTTCATTGCATCTTTCTTAACATTTATCTTCAGTTTTACATTTGGGGGAGTACAAGTACCAGATGTAATGGCAGGGGGGGGGTCTTCGCACTGGGGTCTTGGGGCAGAGTTCCTGAAATGGCTCCTGATGGATTATTGTACTGTATGTTGTGAATGATTGTGTCCAGTGTCATGTACCTTTAAAGAGAACCCGTCAGGCAAATTAACCCCCTAAATATATTTTCATAAACTGCCTTTAGAGAGCATTGCCTCTATCCCTTCATTGTCCCTCTACATGCCTGCATACCTAAGCAATGAGGTCCTAAAGCTGTATGCAAATGACCTATGAAATGTCCAATGAGTCATTAGCATATTCAAGCTGTCCACTCTATTCATGAGTGGGAGGCACAGCCACACCCCCAGTGATTGATGTATGTCAGACCTGATGACAGGTGTCCTTTAAGGGGATTTTATCTACTGCCTTATGCACATGATAGGTGCTGCATAGGTCCAACTGCAGGGACCTTCATTAATTTCCAAAAAAAAAAAGGGTCCTATTACCCTAAATCTATGGAGCCGATGCTCCGTTCATTCCTAAAGTTATGTTGTGGTTCCATTAGATGTCAGTGTGGCTTCCCATGCCAGGCACGGCTATAGGCAGCTTCAGGACGACTGTAGGACCTGACACTCCATTGATTATTGCATACAGGACTCCAATTTCATGGGCAGTGACATGAGACCCCCCAGTGATCAGATTGTTATCCCCCAATGGCAGGAATCAATAATGTGACACACATGGGATAAGGCGGGAAGGATCATGACCCCTCTGGGAGGTGAACTGCCCTTTCATAGGGAACGTCTACGAGCATCGGAAACATGTGTTTTCTGGTAGGCAGAGGCGTCTCCCACCTCCCTGTGGTTCTGTGCTCTCTATCTATCCAACAGAACACGAATGTGAAGCCTGTGCGACAGTAGGTGACGTGTTATGACGCCTGCGCGGGGTCAAAGGCTGCAGAGTCCTATGCCCAGAGATGACCTTGTGCAACTGGACGCATAATGTCAACTCGCGCCACCTGCTCTGCATCTCCAGACTGAAGAAGGCAGCAACATTAGAGAGAAACTAGGTAAGTATATTCCTTCTGGATACTGGGGCATCCTTGTGACTACTGGTGGCATTCCAGTGGCTACTGCGGGGCAGCACTGTGACTACTGGGGGCCGATGCTGTGACTACTGGGGGGATGACTTCAAATACAAATATGATTCATAACAGTAGCAAAATTACAGTTATGAAGTAGCAATGATTGGGGGTCACTACCACATGAGGAACTGTATAAAAGGGTTTGCGGTATATGAAGGGCAGAACTCTGCAGAAACCTGTAATAATTGCAGGCCCGAGCGGAGTTCTGCCCTTTCACATGTCATGAGATGAATCCACCAGTGAGGGGCGCTGTCAGCCCAAGTAGATTTACACTAAGGAGTTACAGACAGTAGCACTAGCTTTTTATTTGACATTTTTTAAAGTATCACTTCACATATACTAGAGACGACCCTATAAATGCCAAGGGGGGGCGGGGGGGGGGGTACAGGCATCTGTTAATATCAGAAGGAAAGGCATTGACCAGTAGAGGGCCCGGGTGCACAGACAAGCGCGGTGCCTCGGTGCTGTTGGAGGTTGTAGCTTTTACTTGTCCTTCCTGGCTATGGGTATGCTCCTCTCCTCGGCCTTGGTGCTGTCTGTGACGGGGGCTTGGATGGAGAGCAGACCCTCGGCGGACAGAGCAGAGGTGATGGCTGCCGGGTTTACTGTCGGGGGAAACTTGTAGCGGCGGTGGAACTCGCGGGAGATGAAGCCGTGTTCATCCTGTGGGACAGAAGATTGAGCACATTTAGTACTCAGTACCTACCTCTACAGCACTTAAATTACACAATTTCCTCTCATTTGCTTTTGCAGCTGCAGCCTGACATTGAGAGCTGCAGCCAGTAACAATCCCAGCCATGGGTGAGGCTATGCTCACATCCAGGACCTACCGGGCGCTCCTCGTGCTTGGCGTGAACCTCCACATAATCTCCAACCACTTTGACTGTCAGCTCTTCAGGCGCAAAGTGTTTGACGTCCAGGAGGACAGAGAACTGATCCTTGTCTAACTTTACCTGAGGGAGAACAGGAGACGTTTATCAGAAGTGGGGGAGGAGAACAAATGGAAAAATAAGTCTGCAAAATCCATTTGTACAATTGATTGGGAATCAATTTCTCTTTCCGTGCAAATGGAACATAAGACAGAAATGATAAGCAAGGGAACCCCTATAATGGAGCGGTTCTGTAGGTGGTGACCACAGACCATTTCTCATGTTCTCATCCGTTTTGGTTGTTTTTTTCGCCACTTTTGCATTTTGTTATTGCTCTCACCCCTAGAGGTAGCATGAGGTGGTGTCTACCCTTCCCTGCCTTCCTTTCCCACCCTCCTCCTCTTTCCAGCTCTGGGATTTTTGTTTTCCATCTCAGTTGTCTTTTTTACACCTCTTATTATATTTGGTCTACGCCTTCGTGTGTCTATATCCAACGTTATTTTATGTCAACGTATTCATTGGGGAAGATTTATCAGAAGTGTCTGAGAGCAGAACTGTTCTAGTTGCCCATGGCAACCAATCAGAGCTCAGCTTTCATTTTCCCACAGCTGTTTATAAAATAAAAACTGAGCTCTGATTGGTTTCCATGGGCAACTAGAACAGTTTTACCTCAGACACTTCTGATATATCTCCCCCCATGGCCTCTATCTCTGTATCTGCTCTCAGGACTGGATGGAGCCCATTGTCACGTGCACCGTGTTTATACTTGTGCGTTCTTTATAGTTTTATTGCTTTTAATCTAATAATTACATTGCATGATTTTTGAATAATTATTTGAGCACTTGGCCTGCAGCACAACTTTGGGATCTCCTACTCTATGCCCATTACCTGTAGCTCCTCCTACTCTATGCTCTTTACCTGTAGCTCCTCCTACTCTATGCTCATTACCTGTAGCTCCTCCTACTCTACGACGACGATCTTACCTGAGCTCCTCCTACTCTAACTCATTACTTTCCTGTAGCTCCTCCTACTCTATGCTCATTACCTGTAGCTCCTCCTACTCTATGCTCTTTACCTGTAGCTCCTCCTACTCTATGCTCATTACCTGTAGCTCCTCCCACTCTACGCTCTTTACCTGTAGCTCCTCCTACTCTATGCTCATTACCTGTAGCTCCTCCTACTCTATGCTCATTACCTGTAGCTCCTCCTACTCTATGCTCATTACCTGTAGCTCCAACTACTCTATTCTCATTACCTGTAGCTTCTCCCACTCTGCCCTCGTTACCTGTAGCTCCTCCTACTCTATGCTCATTACCTGTAGCTCCTCCCACTCTGCCCTCGTTACCTGTAGCTCCTCCCCCCACTCTGCCCTCGTTAACCGTAGCTCCTCCCACTCTGTCCTCTTTACCTGTAGCTCCTCCCACTCTGTCCTCATTACGTAGCTCTCCCTCTGCCCATCGCTATCCTGTAGCCCTCCTACTCTACGCTCTTTACGTTAATAATTTCACTGTTATAAACTCATTACTTATGGGAAGACCAAAGAGCTGTAAGGACACCAGGCACAGGCTGGGATGTACAGGACAATAGGCAGCAGCTCGGTGAGAAGGTACAATAGAAATGGAAGAAACCTTGGTGCCAGGGATCCAGAGATATTCAGGTTTAAAGTGAGAATCTCAGGTGCCATTTTTAATATAACAAAATCACTCCCGACGGCAGTTTAACAGTTAATATCTCCGTTTTCCTGACACTTAGAAACACAAATTTAGATCCATATAAAAGAAGAGACTCGCTACTTTCATAGGAAAAAAAGAGGCTCTATGTGTCCCAGAGCCAGAGATCTAGCCCTCTGAAGTGTAGCCCCCTCAGAGGAGATGTGAAGGGAAATATTTTCTTTTTGGAGCAAGTTTTTGCCATCAAAGTCAATTTTAAGTATTTTTTATAAAATGTTTCAGTTTGAATCAAAATTGCATGAAGGCGCAAGGTCTATAACTCTTTAATGGGGGCAAGTGTCGGCTTTCAGAAAACCTGTGGTTTGTTGCGGTTTACTTTTGATTCTTTTTGCTGAATTTCGATTTAATTTTTTAAACGTCAAAATTGTTCTGTTCAGTAATGCGTCAAAATATCCAAATGCCGGGTGGTGAAATGGTTAATAACCCCTGGTTGAATTCCCGGGTGAAGTGCTTATCATCTATCTCCTGATAACCATTAGTCTTGTTCGGGTCCTGGGGCTCTATGCACAATCTCACCACGTCAGCTAGATGATTTCTGAACTGCCCAGCAACTTGGCAAACCTCAAATTCAAATCATCCCCCTTTTCCTGGAACGGATAAACGATAATAAAGAGTAAAATCATAAACACATTAGGTATCACCTAGGCAAAGGGGCAACTTGCCCAGGGCCCTGAGGGAGAATCTATTCTTTCAAATGAATCTTGAATTGTGTTTCTAGGTGCCAGGGATCCAGAGATATTCAGGTTTAAAGTGAGAATATCAGGTGCATTTTTTATATTTAAAATCACTCCGCCGGAGCAAGTTTAACAGATATATCTCGTTTTCCTGACACTTAAAACACAAATTTAGATTCATAAAAAGGAGAGCTCTCTTCTTTTCATAGGAAAAATCAGTGAGGTTCTATGTGTCCACAGAGCCGAAGATAACAGCCCCCTGAAGTTAGCCCCCTCCATTCTTAGCCATCAGGCTGCAGGAGAATTTGCTGCACACACACCTCACAGATAATGGAAAATTCACTTATATTGTTCTACATTGTGATAAGGAATAATATCAACAAATATTCATGTTTTTGGACCCTTCTCTAACAGACTATCTCAGAACACATCTTCGCTCTTATTACCTTTTATTTCGTGATAGTTTTTTTTTTTTTTTTGCGAAAATTGGGCTGATACGATGAACATAGATCCTCCTTTGCCTAATGGACTACACCGCGACCAGAACAAGTCCATAAAGTTATATGTGTACCCCCAAAAACACACATGTTTCTGGAATAAAGTTTTATTTCCCATCATCCTCTCCATTACGTACACCCATGTTATGACGTTCTCACCTCATTCTATGCATCACCGAGGATTCTGTTATTGTCGGATGAATACAATGGCGACATCTAAACGTGACTTTTATTATCTCATTAGCTTGAGTATGGATATATAGTTTACTTATCTATGATGTAACAAAATGGGGGTCATTTCTAATAGCCGAATCGCTATTTTTTCGTCGGTTTCCCGATATTTCGATTTGCGCCGTCTTCCACTGAATTGCCCCAGGTTTTTGCCGCATGCGATCGGATTGTGGCGCATCGGCGCTGGCATGCGTGCGACTGAATCGGGGGCGTGGCCGTCGGAAAAACCCGACTGATTCCGAAAAAAAACGGAATATTAAAAAAAAATTGTTTCTTGACACGCGCTTACCTGCACCAGCAACGGATGTGAACTCCGTAGTACTTCAGTGCAGCAACGACACCTGGTGGACATTGGGTGGCAGCACGACCTTAGTGAATCGCCGGAAGACCCGAATCCTCCACAGAGATGCGCCGCGGTATCGCGACCGGACGCGGTTAATAATGTGCCCATTCGTGTTACATTGTGTAAGGAGCATACAATAATACATCTGTGTGATTCTCAGTGCAATTTTCTGCAAAAATGGTCTCTGCCCCTGTGGGTGTGATGTTCCTTTGCTGCTATTTTGGTTACTAACATGTGGTGGTCTGTATGATCTCCTCATATCTTACTGGTTTAGAAAGTAGATTTTCTTTATATAAGTATCTGGATTTGTACATATTTTAGAGGAAATTTGATATTAATTGCCAAAGCATCGCCTGGTTGTCTGCTTTCAAAATTCTATAGGATTTATGGCGTCTTTCTGTTTATCTGTTTTATTGCTATTAAAAGTTTCATGAAAGCAGATATCGGTATTACAGTTTTTAGTGATTTATGATGATTTATTATGAGGCATTTGTGACACATGTCCATCTATGACCTTGAGAAGATGTGAAGGGAATTTTCTGTTTGGAGAACATTTTTTGCCATCAAAGATCAATTTTAAGATTTTTTTATAAAATGTTTCAGTTTGAATCAAAATGCATGAAGGCGCAGAGGTCTATAAACTCTTAAATGCAATGAGAGATGGGGCACAGTGTCTGCTTTCAGAAAATATGTGGTGCGTTTGGTTTACTTGATTCTTTTTGGCAGTAATTTCGATTTTTTTTAAACGTCAAAATTGCTCTGGTCAGTATGCAACAAAATATCCAGAAAGGCCGGGGGTGGTGAAAGGGTTAATGCCCTGGTTGAATTCCCGGTGAAGATGCTATCATCTGTCTAGTTATCATCTCCTATAACAGTGATGGCAAACCTTTTAGAGACCAGTGCCCAAACTACAACAAAGACCCGCTTTTATCGCAAAGTGCCAACACAGAAATTTATTTGTGATTTATAATCCCTGCTCTGTCACAGTTTTTATTGATACCACACCTGAGGACACCAATAAACAAAAATAGAAGAAATTTTGATGATCATTGTAGCTTCCCTCCTGGGTCCAGTAACAGGAAGAATAGTCAGGAGCCGGAACAGTAGCTACAATGATGAATCCAGGGCTGTCCAAACCTTCCCATCCTCCAGTAGTCCAGATAGCGCTGTCACTTTAAAATATCTGAGCTGTCTTTGACTGCACGAAGATATATGGAGTGCTCTGTGATGGCCTGGGTGCCCACAGAAAGGGCTCTGAGTGCCACCTCTGGCACCCGTGCCATAGGTTCGCGCCACACTGTCCTATAATGTGACCATTTATATACTTGCTTATCTCTATTTATAATCAATCTTGTATTTCTCTTCTCTGTATTATCTCTCATATCCATCCCTGTATTATAATCAACTATTGTTCTGCATCTAACAAATCTCTGTCATCTTCATATTTATCTGCTATAATTAATAATTTTTATGTATATAGCGCACACAGATCTACACAGCGCTGCACAGAGCTTCCCCATGGCTCACAGTGTAATCAACCCTACCAGTAATTTTTTGGAGTGTGGGGGAAATTGGTAGGACCCGGAGGCAACCATGCAAACACAGAGAGAACATTTCTGTGTCTTTGCAGATGTTTACCAGCGCTGTTAGTGCTAACCACTGAACCACCGTGCTGCCCATCAACTCCCTTTTATCCATCTCCTATAAAATTCTCCAAAAGGGAGCCTCTTACTGACTGTGACTGGTCATAAAATAGTTTTTTTGGGGCCCACTTTTGTTTGCCCAACTTTGTCTAGAACCGGACCTGGGTATCACCGCATCCCAAAATGTCCGATTCTATCAAAATATAAAAACGGTTTATTCCCATAATTTAACCCCATAAAGGAAAAATAGCTCCTGAAAAAAATTTTTACGCCCCAGTAGCCTCTGCCATCGCCGCTTACCTCCACGCCCCTGAGGCTCCTCTAGGCACATGTGTTTAGTATAGCGGCATACTGTCGGTAACAAACCCAAAGTTCAACATGTTCGCAGAGTTTGAAGGAGTCAAGGGAGGGAGAAAACCCAGAGGCGTACTGGGGCGTGGCATAGCCTTTGCTTCTGCTGCCGGAGAGAACTAACTCACGCCCCAGTAGCCTCTGCCAGAAATTGCATATTAGATAAAACTATAGTTGGTATATAAAGTAAGAGCTGTGTGAGGGCTTGTTTTTCCGCGTAACAAATTGCACTTCATAGTGATGGTACGGAATATTCTCTGCCGTGTACTGGGAAGCAAGAAAAAAATTCCAAATGCAGTGAAAATGGTGAAAAAACGCATTTGTGGCGTTTATTCTTGTGGGCTTGGGTTTTACGTATTTCCCTGTGCGCCCCAAATGACATGTTCTACTTTATTCTTTGGGTCGGTACGATACGGCGATAACAAATTTGTATAGGTTTTATAATGTTTTCTTACATTTACAACAAATAAAACCTCCTGTACAAATTTTTTTTTTTTTGCCATCTTCTGGCTCTAATAACGTTTTTGGCGTACTGAGCTGTGGGTGGTGTCATTTTTTGCAATTTTTGATGATGTTTTCAATGATATTATTTTTAGGACTTTACGAAACTTTTGATCACTTTTTATAGAATTTTATATATTTTTTTAAATGGCAAAAAAGTGCCATTTTTGACTTTGGCGGGATTTTTTCGTTACGACGGGTTAATGCAGCGAAACCATTATCATATTTTATATATCGGGCGCATTTTCAGACACGGCGCTAACTAATGTGTTTTGATTTTTGTCTGTTTATTTAGATTTATATCAGTTCTAGGTAAAGGGGGGGTGATTGTTAACTTTTTTTTTTTTTTAACTATTTTTACGACTCCCTACAGTCATCTACACATCCCCCATAACAGTGTCATCTACACATCCCCCCATAACAGTGTCTCTATCAACGTCCCCCATAACAGTGTCAACCTACACATCCCCCATAACAGTGTCACCTACACATCCCCCATAACGTGTCACCTACACATCCCCATAACAGTGTCATCTACACATCCCCCATAACAGTGTCATCTACACATCCCCCATAACAGTGTCATCTACACATCCCCCATAACAGTGTCATCTACACATCCCCCCTATCCAACAGTGTCATCTACACATCCCCATAACATGTATCTAACACTCCCCCATAACAGTGTCATCCTAACCGCATCTACAATTCCACCCTAACGTGTCACCTACACATCCCCCATAACAGTGTCATCTACACATCCCCCCATACAGTGTCATCTACACATCCCCCATAAGTGTCATCTACACATCCCCCCCCATAACAGTGTCACCTACACATCCCCCATAACAGTGTCATCTACACATCCCCCATAACAGTGTCATCTACACATCCCCCCATACAGGGGCGGACTGGGAATTTAAAATGGCCCTGGAAAAAACTGTAAAAGCGGCCCCATTTTATGGGCGGAGTCAAGACAAGTGGGTGTGGTCAGACAATGTGGGGGAGTTAATATCGACAAATTGATGGTCAACATATAGAATATCATTTAATCTGCCTTCTATATACAAAATAAAACTACTAAAAATACTTTCTCCACTATACAAGCTAACTTCTATAATCCTGCCCCCTACAGGAATATAGATACTATATACTGCTCCTATGTACCAGAATATGAACTACTATAATACTGCCGCCTATGTACGAGAATATAACTACTATAATACTGCCCCTATGTACAAGAATATAAACTACTATATACTGCCCCCTATGTACACAGAATAACTACTATAACCTACTCAATACCGACTACCGCCCCTATGTACAGAATATAACTACTATAATACGCCCCCTATGTACAAGAATATAACTACTATAATACGCCCCCTATGTACAAGAATATAACTCCTATAATAACCGCCCCCCGTATGTACAAGAATATAACTACTATAATACCGCCCCCTATGTACAAGAATATAACTACTATAATATGCCCCCTTATGTACAAGAATATAACTACTATAATACTGACCCCTATGTACAAGATATAACTACTATAATACTGCCCCCTATGTACAGAATAAACTACAATACTGCCCCCTACGTACAGGAATATAACTACTGTATACTGCCCCCTATGTACAGGAATATAAATACTATAATACTACTGCCCCCTATGTACACGGAATATAACTACTATACTACTGCCCCCTATGTCCAGAATATAACTAACATAATACTGCCCCCCTATGTACAAGAATATAACTACTATATACTGCCCCCTATGTACAAGAATAACTACTATAATACTGCCCCCTATGTACAAGAATATAACTACTGTAAACTACATATATACACAGAAGTGAAATGAAAAAAATCAGTATTTATCATATACAGCTACAGAAACAACACATGAGATCCTCACCTATTGCATCCAGTGACATCAGGTGACTTCCCCCGGATTGTTCTCGTTCCTCTCCTCTCATTAGTTCCACCATTACCTGTCTCTTCCTCCAGGTACCACATTCTGCAGAGTTTACCACACAGACGTCTTATGTCTGCACTTTCCCATTTCCCTTCTTCTGCTGCCACCAATACTGTCCCCAAATACTGTAAATAGAGCCCCCTACAATATTAGTACCACACAAATAGTGCCCCATAATGTAATATACTGGTAATGGTAATGGCCCCTCTCCACCTCGGACATGCAATTAGTAGCCCCAGCCCGTCCCGGACATGCAATGAATAGCCCCATTCCGCCCGGACATGCAATTAATAGCCCAAGCCCGCCCCTGACATGCATATAGCCCCAGCCTGTCCCGGACATGCATTAATAGCCCAGCCCCGTCCGGACATCAATTAATAGCTCCAGCCCGCCCCAGTATACAATTAATAGCTCAGCCCGCCCCAGATATACAATTAATAGCTCCAGCCAGCCCCCCCAGATATGCAATTAATAGCTCCAGCCCGCCCCAGATATGCAAATTCAGTCTCCAGCCGCCCCAGATATACAATTAATAGCTCCAGCCCGCCCCCAGATATAACATAATAGCTCCACGCCCGCCCCAGATATACAATTAATAGCTACAGCCCCCCCGATCCAATTATGCTCCAGCCCGCCCCAGATATGCAATTAATAGCTCCAGCCGCCCCGCCCCAGATATGACAATTAATAGCAAAGCCCGCCCTCAGATCACAATTATAGCCAGCCCGCCCCAGATATACAATTAATAGCTCCAGCCCCGCCCCAATATACAATTTAATAGCCCCGCCGCCCCAGAATATACGATATACAATTAATAGCCTCCAGCCCGCCCAGATATACAATTAATAGCCCACCAGCCCCCCAAGTATATACCAATTAAATGCTCCAGCCCGCCCCAGATATACAATAATAGCTCCAGCCCCCCAATATACATTATAGCTCCAGCCCCGCCCCAGATATCAGATATACAATTTAGCTCCAGCCCGCCATAGCAATAAAATTAATAGCCTCACCGCCATAAGTGAATGCCCCCTAGCCTGCCCAGATATAGAAATAATGTCCCCAGCTTGTCTTGTTTATATAATCACTTCCCCATTTATACAATAATGCCTCCAGCCTATAATTAAAAAAAAAAATCATAATACTCACCTCTTGTTCTTCGGAGGAGGTTTTTTCCTGTCCCCGG
Organism: Engystomops pustulosus; assembly: GCA_019512145.1. NCBI lineage: Eukaryota > Metazoa > Chordata > Amphibia > Anura > Leptodactylidae > Engystomops > Engystomops pustulosus. Next base: position 164,923,895 of record CM033646.1, on the reverse strand, counting down.
TCTTCGGTGGCTGGTGTAGAGGCCCAGGATAGTGACGTCAATATCCTGCGCCTCTTATAACCAGCAAGCCGCGGAGCTGCAGGTGGCCGGGAGAGCTGACGGCTGACACGGTACGTGGCAGCGCTCCTCCACGCTACACAGGTCGCGCAATGACTTCGTTGCGCGCACCTGTGTAGCTGCTCAGGTAACACACAGACGCAGAAAGCAGCGGTGCTGCGCTGCTCTCTGTTGTTATATCAATGTAACCTGCATCGCACGATCGTACGATGCAGGTACAATAGATTATGTTTAATTCTGTAGGGAGGGAGTTGGCGGACGCGGCCCGCGGAACAGCTCCGGGACCGGCCCCAGGGACGCGCCCAGGACCACCGTGCCCACCGGGAAAATTCCCGTGGGTACAATGCACTGGCCACAGACCCACAACCTAAGTCTTCAACCGCCCACATTGTCAACACTCCCAATAACAGTGTCAACATCCCCCCGATAACGTCATCTAAAATCCCCCATAACAAGTGTTCATCTACACATCTCCCCCCATAACAGTGTCCTATCTACACATCCCCCCTAACAGTGTCACCTACCATCCCCCCCCCATCAGTGCATTACACATCCCCCATAACAGTGTCCATCACACATCCCCCCATAAACGTGTTCCACTCACCTCCCCATAACAGTGTCATCCACCTCCCCATAACAGTGTCCACTACACATCCCCCCATAACAGTGTCAACCCTCACACACCCCATAAACAGTGTCCCTACACCCCCAGTAACAGTGTCACTACACATCCCCCCATAACAGTGTCAACTACACATCCCCCATAACAGTGGTCATCTCACTCCCCTAACATGTCACCTACACATCCCCCATAACGTGCACATACACATCCCCCATAACCAGTGTCACCTCACATCCCCCATAACAGTGTTCATCGTATCTACCATCCCCCCATAACAGTGTCAGCTACACATCCCCCATAACAGTGTCATCTACACATCCCCCATAACAGTGTCACCTACACAACATCCCCCCATAACAGTGTCACCTACACAGCCCCCCATAACAGTGTCCTCTACACTCCCCCATAAACAGTGTCATCTACAACATCCCCCTAACAGTGTCACACCACACATCCCCATAACAGTCACCTACCTCCCCATAACAGTGTTCATCTACACTCCCCCCATAACAGTGTCACCTACACATCCCCCCTAACAGTGTCATCTACACATCCCCCCATACAGTTGTCTCTACATCTACCCCTATCACAGTGTCCAGTCACCTACACATCCCCCCCATAACAGTTCATCTACACATCCCCCATAACAGTGTCACTAACACATCCCCCATACAGGTCATCTACATCCCCCAACAGTGTCACTCTAACCTCCCCCATAACAGTGTCACCTACACATCCCCCATAACATTTCATACCACCCCCTAACAGGTCACCTACACATCCCCCATAAACAGTTCACTACACATCCCCCCATAACAGTGTACACCTACCATCCCCCTAACAGTGTCATCTACACATCCCCCCATCACAGTGTCACCTACACATCCCCCATAACAGTGTCATCTACACATCCCCCATAACCAGTGTGTCACTCTACACATGTCCTCCCCATAACAGTGTCATCTACCATCCCCCATAACAGTGTACCACACATCCCCCCCCAAATAACAGTGTCATCTACATCCCCCATAAAGTGTCCCCCCTCCCCTAACAGTCACCTACACATCCCCCATAACAGTGTCATCTACACATCCCCCCATAACAGTGTCATCTACCGACCTCCCCCCATAACAGTGTCCACCTACACACAGCCCCAAAACATGTCACCTAACATCCCACCATACCAGGGTCAATGCTACACATCCCCCCCATAACAGTGTCACCTTACACATCCCCCCATACAGTGTCATCTACAACACATCCCCATAACAGTGTCACCTACACATCCCCATACAGTGTTCACCTACACATCCCCCATAAAACAGTGTCCATCTACACTCCCCCCATACAGTGTCATCTACACATCCCCCCTAACAGTGTTCATCTACACATCCCCCCTAACATTTTCACCTACACATCCCCCATACAACCAGTGTCACCTACACACCCCCCATCAGTGGTCTCTACACATTCCCCCAACCAGTGTCACCTTACACCCCCCCATAACAGTGTCACCTACACATCCCCCATACGGTCATCTACAACCCCCCAGAACAGTGTCACCCCTCGCATCCCCCATAACAGTGTCATCTAACGCATCCTCCATAACATGTCAACCTACACTCCCCCATACCAGTGTCTCTACACATCCCCCCCATAACAGTGTCACCTACAACCTCCCCCATAACAGTTTCATCTACACATCCCCCATACAGTGTCACCTACATCATCCCCCCCATAAACAGTGTCATCTAACACATCCCCACCCCCCCCCATAACCAGGTCTAATCTACACGTCCCCCTACAATTGCCACCAGTATCCCATCCCCCCTACCATTTTCCCCTTACTCATCCACGGCCCCTAACGCTGGTTTCACCTACACACAAACCACATAAAAACGTGGTCACCCTACACATCCCCCATCCATTGTCATCTACACCTCCCCCATAAACAGTGGTCACCTACCCACCCCCCATAACAGTGTCCAATCCCCTACACCTAATCCCCCATAACAAGGTCAACACACATCCCCCCATACGTGTATCTACACACCATTTCCCCCATAAAGTGTGTCCAACATCCTCACATCACGCCACATTCCCCCCTAACAGTGTCATCTAACACATCCCCCATAACAGGTCACCTACACATCCCCCCATAACAGTGTCACTCTACACTCCTATCCTTCCTACAAATCATCCCCTACACACCTAAGTGTCATCTACACATCCCCCAAAACAGTGTCACTACACATCCCCCCCACTAACGTGTACTTTACCCCCCCCACTCAAAAATCCCCCTTAACAGTGTCACTTCTACACATCCCCAATACAGTGTCACCGTACACATCCCCCATAACAGTGTTCTATACACATCCCCATAACAGTGGGGTCTGCTACACATCCCCCATAACAGTTTCTCTACACATCCCCCCATAAAACAGGTGACCTACACATCCCCCCCATAACAGTGGTCACTCCCTACACATCCCCCCATCACAGTGTCCTCTACACATCCCCCCATCCAGTGTCATCTCAAACACCTCCCCCATAACAGTGTCATCTACACCCTCCTTCCCCCATAACAGTGTCCCCCTACACAATACCCCCATACAACAGTGTTCCACCTACCACACACATGTCCACCCTCCCCTTTTTCCCTACCACAACCACCATAACATTTTCCCCACACTCCCCCATAACATTGGTCATCTACACATCACCCCATTAACAGTGTCACTACACTCCCCCATAACACGTGTCATCTACAACATCGCCCCATAACAGTTGTCCACCTACACATCACCCCATAACAGTGTCATCTACACATCCCCCCATACCAGTGTCACCGACACAATCCTCTCCCCCCATAACATTTTCATCTAACAATCCCCTCCCCCCATACCCGTGTCCACCTACACAATCCCCCCCATAACAGTGTCTCTACATATCCATCCCATCCCCCATACAGTGTCACCTTACACATCCCCATAACAGCGTCACCAGACACATCCATCCCCCCATAAACGTGTCTCCTACACTTCCCCCCCATAACAGTGTCATCTACAACATCCCCCATAACATTGTCACCTACACAATCCCCATAACAGTGTCACCCTACAACTCCCCCTAACAGATGGTCATTACACTCCCCCCATAACAGTGTCACCTACACATCCCCCCATCACAGTGTCTCTAACACATCCCCAATAACAGTGTCACCTACAACATCCCATATACCAGTGTCCCCAATACACATCCCCCATAACAGTTTCCATCTACACATCCCCCCATAACATTGTCATGCTACCACTCCCCCCATAACATTGTCATCTCACCCATCCCCGCCCTCACATTTTCCCCTACCCATATACCACCTAACAACATTTTTCCCGGAAATCAACCTACACCTCCCCCCATAACAGTGTCATCTACACATCCCCCATAACAGTGTCACCTACACCCCCAATAAATAACAGTGTCACCTACCACCATCCCCCATAAGACGTGTCATCTACACATCCCCCCATAACAGTGTCACCTACGCATCCCTCTGTATCCATCCCCAAACAGTGTCTCTACGCAATCCTCCCTCCCATAACAGTGTCCACCTACCATACCCCCATAACATTTTCCTCTAACCCTCCCCCCCATAACAGTGGTCACCTACACCTCCCCCCCTCACAGTTTCCATCTACACCTCCCCCCCACCATCACAGTGTCACCATACACATCCCCATACAGTGTCATCTACAAATCCCTCCCCATAACATTGTCACCTACACACTCCCCCCATACAGTGGTCTCTACACCATCCCCCCTAACAGTTGTCCCTACACATCCCCCATCCAGTGTCACCCTACACAATCCCACCATAACATTGTCCACCTACACATCCCCCCCCCATAACAGTGTCACCTACACATCCCCCCATAACTGTCTCCTACATATCCCCCCATAACAGTGTCATCCTACACATCGCCCCATAACCACATTGTCCTCTCACAATCCCCCATAACACAGTGTCACCCTACACATCCCCCCCATAACAGTGTCCAGCCTACACATCCCCCCATAAAAGTGTCTCTAATCCCCCATAACAGTTTCTCCTACACATCCCCCACCATAACAGCGTGTCCATATCCCACAATCTCCCCCCATAACATTTCCCGTACACATCCCACCCCTAACATTTGCACCTACCCCATGGTGTGGGTGTGTTGTGTTTTCAGTGTCCGCCCCTAACAAGTGTCATCTACACATCCCCCTAACAGTGTCACCTACACTCCCCCTAACAGTGTCACCTAGCTACACATCCCCCATAAACAGTGTCATCTACACATCCCCCCCATAACATGTCCATCTACTACACATCCCCCCCCATAACAGTGGTCCACTAACACTCCCCCCATAACAGTGTCATCTACATATTCCGCCATAGACCAAGTGTCACCTAGCACAGCCCCAGACAGTGTTGGGCGGTTGACCGGGTGTGTGTGTTGGGTGTGGTTCGACAGCTGGTGGTCCCCAAGTTTGGTGTGGCAGGGGGTTTTTGCAGGGCTGGGGTGAGTGCGCGTTCCCGCCCAGAACAGGGGCCCCGAGGGACAGGCGGCCCCATAACAGTGAAATCATTAGACCCCAGCCCCCATAAAGCCGTATAGAACTACACAAGCCCCCCCTAACAAGGGCACCGAACGGCATCCCCAAATAAGCATGTTGAGGCACGATGGCCACGGGGGTGGGCGCTCCGCGGGTTTTTTCAGAACAGTGGGTCATGTTGTGGTGTGTGGGACAACCGGTCTTGTTTTTTTTTGGGGCCCAGTACAGTGTCATTCGATACCTGTTCGTCGCCCATAACAGTCATCTACGTCTTGCCCCATAGTTGAGGCACAGGGGCGTTTGTGGGTGTGCAGTGTTTGTTGGACTGCAGGGGGCGGGTGGGCGCACATGGGGTGGAACAGGGGCAGCGGACGCAGGGTGCGCGGACGTGCAGAAGGGGGGTCTGGTGGGTGTCAGAGGTGAGGGAGCTGGCCGGGGGGTGGGCCCGTGTGTTGCCCCTGTGTTGGTGTTTGGTGTGGGGGGTTGCCCCCCAGGGGGGAACGGGAGGGGGGTGAGCGAGGGCCCAGCCGCCCGGGGGGGTGACCGGGGGTGGGGTTCCAATGGGTTGGGTGGGGTGGGTGGTGTTGACTCGGTGGGGGCAAATAGGGGGGGGTGGTGTGGTGGGGGTTGTGTGGGTGCGTCAGGTGTGGGGGGGTTGTGCCCCCTTTTTATCTACACTGGCATGCGGGCGAAGACAAAACAGCCCCCATAACGTGTCATCTACACAATCCCCCTAACAGGTCATCTACCACCTCACCACCCCGAACATTGTCACCGACACATCCCCCCATAACAGTGTCACCTACACATCCCCCCATAACAGTGTCCCCTCCACTACACATCCACTACCTCCCCCATAACAGTGTCACCTACACCCCCCATCCCGTGTCACCTGACACCTCCCCCACCCATACCCGTTTCACCACCTACCCATCGAACGGCTCCCCTCAGACCCCCTAACATTTCAGCCATACACACCCCCTAACCATTGTCCTCTACAACATCCCACATAAACAGGGTTCACCTACACATCCCCCCATAACAGTGTCCCCCTTACCCTACAACATCCCCCATAAGGGTACTGTTGTGTCGGTTGTGTTGCGGCAGGTGGTGGTTTGTCTGCCGGTGGCCAGTAACATGTCAGGGGGTGCTGTTGTACACATCCCGAGTGGGTGTGTGGGCGGGCGTGCATGAGGAGGCAGGGTGCACCCCGGTGGACACAGTTGGTTGTGTGTTCTGGCCGGTGGGTGTGTTGTGTCCCCGGGGGGGGTGTGGTGCGTGGCTGGGGGGGCAGTCCGGCAGGTGGGTGGGTGTGGGGGGTGTCGTGGCCTAGCGACATCCGGGGTGGGGTGGGCGCCCGGGGGTTGTCCTACGAGTGTGCATCTGCACATGGGGCGTTTGGGCGCGGTGGGGGGGGTGTGTTGAGTAGGGGTGTGTGGGGGTCAGTTGGGTGTGTGAGGGGCCTCGTTGGGACACATCCCGGGGGCCATAACAGGTGGTCCGAGCGCTTGTGTCACAATCCCCCGGGGGGCATAAACAGTGTGTGTGTGGTCAGGCCGTACAGCACGGTGTCGGGGGTTGGTGTGCCCTGCCCCATTTGAACAGTGGTTGGGGGGGTCGATCTAACACGCGGCCCCATAACATGGAGTGTCACCATGTACAGGCCCGGGTGTGCCTGGTCCCATAGGGGGACATGTTGTGGCACCTAGCACTCAGGGGGGTGTGGGGGGTGGTGTGCGTGTGGGGGCCGCCCCCATAACACAGTGTCACCGTTGGGGGTGTGTGTGGTGGGGTACAGGGGGGGACATGCCGGGGGGGCTGTTCTTGGCTCATGAACAGTGGTCATTGGGGGTAGTCAGGTTCTTGGTCCCCCTAACAGTGGTGTGTCAGGTTGTGCTACACAGCGCGCCGGGCTAACAGTGGCATGCATCAGGGTTTGTATTTGGCCCGCCCATACCAGTGTCAGTGGTTCTACACATCGCGTTTGGGTGCCCCTCGCGGGGTGGGGTTCCGGCTTTCACCATAACAGTGTCCACCGTACACATGGCCCCCATGGGGAGGAGGTGGGGGGGGGTGGTTTGGGGGGGGGGGGTGTTGACAGATGTCACCGTTGAGTGTAGGGGGGGGGGGGCCCCTCGGCCCCCAGTGGGTGGTGGGGTTAAAAGGCGAGTGGGGTCCCGTAGGGTCGTGCCGTCCCCCATAATGTGATTGGGGGGGTGGTTGGGTCCTGGGGTGTGTGGTCGGTTGGGGTTGTGGTTACACAGGGGTGGTGTGTGGCCCCCGATTATGGATCCCAATGTCAGAATGGTGAGAAACTGGTTGTAATGTGTACAAAGATGTACGGGATGTCTTTGTACAACATCAGAATAGTGAGTGCAGCTCTGGAGTATAATACAGGATGTAACTCAGGATCAGTACAGGATAAGTAATGTCTGTACACAGTGACTGCACCAGCAGCAGAATAGTGAGTGCAGCTCTGGAGTATAATACAGGATGTAACTCAGGATCAGTACAGGATAAGTAATGTCATGTATGTACACAGTGACTGCACCAGCAGCAGAATAGTGAGTGCAGCTCTGGGGTATAATACAGGATGTAACTCAGGATCAGTACAGGATCAGTAATGTCATGTATGTACACAGTGACTGCAGCAGCAGCAGTATAGTGAGTGCAGCTCTGGGGTATAATACAGGATCAGTATGTCACATAATACTGATGATAGGGGGCGCTATTCCCTGGACACAATCCCATGACCCGGTGTGTGTTGCGTCTCTCTATCCATCGGCTGCTTTATTACAATGAGAGCCTGGGTTACATCTCCGCCCTCGGGGATAAGAAGATACAAGATTCCAGAATTCATAGAATAGTTTTTCTCTTGTTTACTATACAAGTGCCTGAGGGTCGGACCCCCGGGCGTCTCTGCTCTGTACAATACCATAAAATACTTCATCATCTCTGGGCTCTAAAATATCGGGGGACACTTTACCTACAACTAAAACAAAAGTGAAAAGTTTTCTCACCTCTAAGAAACATCCAATTCCCAAATCTGTACAAGATAAACATCTGGGGGGTAATAATGGGTGGCACTGACTGCTGGAGGTAACTGCAGGCACCCACTGGGCTCATGTACCACCCACCAATATGGTGCAACCACTGCCCCTATCTAGGAGGGTGATGTGTGTGGGGAAGGGACCTCAAACTGGTCAGAGAGGACCAAATAATTCTGGCAAATTTATACACCCGCCACCAGGGGGAGCTCTCCGCTCACACACTCGTCCGGCCGCCACCAGGGGGAGCTCTCCGCTCACACACTCGTCCGGGCGCCACCAGGGGGAGCTCTCCGCTCACACACTCGTCCGGCCGCCACCAGGGGGAGCTCTCCGCCTACACATTAAGTATTCAATAAGCCAGAGCTCCCCTTATTGTGATATAGGTAGTCCAAATATTATTTAAAGGGATATTCTAGTTATGGGGGTCCTATTGCCCACAAATGAATAGAGTCTCTGGTGTAGACAGATGAGAGATACTCTCTTTGGAGGGACCCCTGATACTGTGACATAGGGGGGAGCTTCCCCCTATGGTTGTGCAGAGGGGAAGCCATTCTGAAGCCAAAATACATATCAATCAGCAGAGAATTTAGGACCAAAATTCAATTATTCCTAAATTCGCTTGTTCGCCGAACCTGACAAATGCCTTTCCATTTCAAGATCCCCACTTGCTGTCAGTGAATGGACGCGCTCATGCAGCTGATATATTAAGCATTGATGGGATTGTCTACACTGGTTGCAATTGAAACAAACCCTCAGATGTGAGGTTTGAGGTCAGTACAAGTTTATTATGTGGCTGTAAACATTCAGAGCAGCAAGCAGAGATCTTGAAAACAACAGGACTTGAAACAACACGTAAAAATTTCATCACTTCCCGCTGTGTGACGCCCGCGCTTTAAGGGCATCAAAACTGGAAAATTCCTTTAAGTGACTGAAATCATTAAAAACTATGGTACAAAATAAGTCCTTTGAGGCGCAGCTCCCCCTTGTGGCAGGTCCCAGGACTCCTTGTGTATTCTTCAGATCTGAAGCCACGTAGATAATGGGGGATGAGCGGGAGGATGTTGGCGTTACGTCTTCTCTGATCCACAAGTGGGCGCCATTCTGATTGCGTCGGGGCAGCGCCAACAGCATCTCCGTACAGTTGTGTATCCATAGGACAAAGGAAATAAAATATGCGAGGTCCGTAACGCTGCGTCACTTTTTTTTTGTCACTTTTTAATACAAACAAAAAAAGTTTGTCATCTGTGAATTATAGACAAGTCCGACCGGGAAAAAGGAAAAACGCGGGCGGATAATCAGTCCCTGTTTGTGTTATTGGCGGAGAAGGCGTGCAGGTTTCCCATCTGACTCAGTCCGCTCTGAATGTGTGCCACGTGGATCTCAACGTTGTTCTGAAAACAGCTGCAAGGGGAAAGAAACACAAGGGGTTTAAAGCTTCCGGAAACGATCCATTCACTGACAGCAAGCACTGAGCCTAAAAGTGGAAAGGAACTGAAAGCATATTATAAAGTAGTGGGACAATGCAGTCCTACTCCAGTCACTTTGGTTGTAAATTTAACAAACATGATGAATCTACCAGCAGAATAGTGAGTGCAGCTCTGGAGTATAATACAGGATGTAACTCAGGATCAGTACAGGATAAGTAATGTCATGTATGTACACAGTGACTGCACCATCTCAGGGGGGTCTCGCCCGCCATGTGCCCACCCACTTCAGTCAGCAGAATTCATCCAAGGTGTCGGGAAACCCCAAGTCCAAGGAGGATTCTCCATCCAAGGCCGGACTGAACAGGCGCCGCAAGCTGAAGAACAAGCGCAAGCGCTCATTACGTAAGTGCAGGCTGCGGGGGGCGCTGCGCCAGCGCCGGGCACATGGTAATACCTCTCTCTGTCTCCTCCTCAGCCGCAGCGCGGGGGTCCGCTCCTTATCCTTCAGCCCCAGTTCTGATGAAAGGTAGATCCCACTTCTGTCTTCTCTCCACCCCTGACCCCATTAACCCTTTGTGGAGCTGACTCCTTCATGTGGGCGGGGCTTCGACTGGTGGGTGGGGCTTCTGCACAACCCCCCACACACCCCAATGACTCCTGAAAGTGTCAGCTGCAGCAAAGAGACTACAACTCCCAGCAAGGCCACAGCGAGCACAACCAAGGCATGCTGGGACTTGTAGTGTCATACTGAGAGACCCCACTCCATCTCCATGTGCCCCCCCATAACCATCACTGACCATGTGCACAATAGTGAGTGCAGCTCTGGTGTATAATACAGGATGTAACTCAGGATCAGTACAGGATAAGTAATGTCTGCTTGGTTTACAATCCTTCATCCTGGTGGTAGATATCCTTTAAGAAGTTTTTCTGGAGATGTCCCAGGAATCTGAAAGTTCCATTCAAGTGATCTAAAATTTTTGCAAAAATTAAAAAAAAAAAGTTAACAGTGTCATTATTTGCGTAGTTTGAACCTCCCCTTTAAGTGGTTTATTTCGCAGCGCTTTCATTTGTGACATCCTGCCGCCTATAGATTCACAAAGACGTCTTCTTCCGAAAAAAGCCTGGCAACGCTTCAAACTCCTCTTCTTAGAAAAGTAATAATTTAGCAAGAATTCGAGTGTTTACTTCTGCTTTTCATAATTTGGGGGGCGGTTTTTGAAGTCGCAGGTTGTTTAGACGGTGACTCTCAGATTTGGTTAAAGTTTCCTGCCCCTTCTCCTTCCCCTCTACCAAAATGTGTTAATCTCCCCCTCGCCCCCCTCGCTCTCATTTTCTGAGAAACCCGACACGTGACTTTACAGAAATCATGATCGGAGCTATTTAAAGTTTCCTGTTTCCAGGCAGAATCTCCCGTCCTATAGTAAAGCTAGGCTCTCAGCCAATCAGATCTCTCTATGGGAGGGGTCTGCTTAAAGTGAAAGTTACATTCCTGCATAATAAATGTGGAGCGGGGAGGGGGTTGGGGGCTGCGCTCCGACTTTATTGGTTGTTTTCAGTTTGTTTTCAGTTTGGAAGTTGTTTGCAGAAAAACAGGTGTATAACATTTATGCAGCACGTCGAGGGTTAACAGCGTGAGCGATAAAGTCTGCGGCCGCAAACAGATTTTTAGACTTTATAATTTGCTGCGTGTACAATCATTTGAAAGAGATATATACCCTACATGTCAATCATAAAAGTGTGATCAATCCTGATTGGCATATCAGTACATTACTTTTAAAGGGAATGGTGATGAGGTGCAATACCAGTCACCGCCTATGGACAAGAGTGGCGCTAAAAAAATGCATCAGTTTTACAGTACTCATCCTTATCCAAAGCCGTACTTATATGTAAGAAGAATAGTGAGTGCAGCTCTGCAGTATAATACAGAATGTAACTCAGGATCAGTACAGGATAAGTAATGTCATGTATATACACAGTGACTGCACCAGCAGCAGAATAGTGAGTGCAGCTCTGGAGTATAATACAGGATGTAACTCAGGATCAGTACAGGATAAGTAATGTCATGTATGTACACAGTGACTGCACCAGCAGCAGAATAGTGAGTGCAGCTCTGGGGTATAATACAGGATGTAACTCAGGATCAGTACAGGATAAGTAATGTCATGTATGTACACAGTGACTGCACCAGCAGCAGATAGTGAGTGCATCTCTGGTGTGCCTCGTTACCTCGTTAGCTGTCTGTTGCTGTGAGAGGCTGTGTGCTGCTGCTGCTCCTGAGCTCCAGGGAAAACCACCTCCACCTGGGGCCTGCTCTCTCCTCTCCCAGGGAGGGAGTGGGTTTCCAGGCATGAGCCAGGGCAGCAAGTCCCAGGCTCCTGCTTCCCGGTCTAGGCCGGCGGGAGGCAGGGGTAGCCAGGAACCGGCCAGCGCTGCGGAAGCTCCTATCCTGTATATATGGGCACCACACAGTACTACTACTCCTATCCTGTATGTATGGACACAGTACAGTACTACTACTCCTATCCTGTATATATGGGCACAGTACTACTACTCCTATCCTGTATGTATGGACACAGCACAGTACTACTACTCCTATCCTGTATATATGGGCACAGTACTACTACTCCTATCCTGTATATATGGCACAGCACAGTACTACTACTCCTATCCTGTATATATGGGCACCATACAGTACTACTACTCCTATCATGTATATATGAATTTCCCTTGAGGAGAATGAGTTACCCTCCTACTAACCTTGGCTTAGAACCCATCAATGTGTTATATACATTGTATTTGGGAGCTTGGTGGAGATTTTGTATTGGGCTCCTGCAGATTTGAGGTCCCCTTTATCCTATCCCATTTCAAGGTCATACCATTACTCCCCAGTGACCCTTGAACCCCCAGCCCCTGGGACCCCTCCAGACCATCAGCCCCTGGCATGTCTCACAGTAACCCCTCCCTTTAGAATTCTTATATATTAATGAGTTTTTTCTCCTGGAAACAATAAGAACCCAGAGATCCCTTTCAGGTGACGTCTCCGGCCCCTCGTTGGGTCAGGTAGACGCAGGTCGGGAGTGATATCCATTTTCCCAGTGATTAGCGGGACTTGTGTCTTCCTCAAAGAGCATTCTGGTATTTTAAGACGCCCTCGTTATTCTTGATCAGGAAGAGTGGAAAGTTAACGTTGGACTAATTAGTGGGACATTGGGGACTATTCTCGGGTTACGTCAGCGCCTCCGCCATGGTCCCTTCATCCAACACTTGACACTGCCCAAATTAAGAGCCTCCCGAGCCGCCTATTGTGCCGAGTGAAAGGTCAGGGGTAGATCCTAACAAAGTTCTAATTAACAATGAATAATTGACCATCCCGTCTATTGTAGGACTTTAATTATTAGTTCCTTCTCCGCTTCAGTGGACGGCACCATATTGTGCCTCCTCCTCGAGATGTTCCGCTATTCTTCTCCGCACAATGGGCCGCTCTGCGCAAGGAGAACACGTAGACGGTTTCGAAAACTAATAACGTATGGAAAGTTACTTTCCCCTTCCAAGCAAAGAGCAAGACGGGGCTTAACCCTTTCAAGGCAAACATCTTCCGGAGTCGTTTTGTCTGCGGCTGAAATCTACTTCTTTGAAGGACAAATTGGAGGAGTAAAAGTTGGATTTTTGATTCCCGGCGCGGTCAGAAGTGACAGCAATGAAGGGGGTAGTGGGTCAAATCCGTGCCCATAGCGGTCCCCAGTGACGTAGAACATTCCTTCGGGGAGCACTGGGGTGACCGATTAGCAGTAGCAGGTCATGTGACCACTCAGACTTCTGGCCCAACTTAGGGTCTTTGTTACCAGACTGTAGCGGAAGTGCTGGATCCAGGAGTCAGAGTTGGGTTAGCATAACTCCCAAATTTTGGGATGTCCAAAGTAGGGATAGTTCTGTCACTTTAAAGCCTCCTAAAAAGTGATGCACACACTAGTATCGCGCCCCCCCCCTTATTTCGGCACATTGTATATTACGGCATGGTGGCTGAGTGGGTAGCATTTCTGCCTTGCAGCGCTGTGGTCCTCGGTTTGAATTCCCCCCAGGTCAACATCTGCATAGAGTTTGTATGTTCTCTCTGTGTTTGTGTGGGTTTCCTCCGGGTCCTCCTGTTTCCTCCCACACTCCAAAAACATACTGTTAGGTTGTTTAGATTGTGAGCCCCATTGGGGACAGGGACTGATTTGACAAGCTTTGTGTAGCGCTGCGTAATCTGTGTGCGCTATATAAATAAAGAATTATTATTATTATTATTATAATCCTGTGTCCCCATAATGTACTCAAACGTGACCCACCAACTAATATCTGCTTCCTCTTAGTCGTCCCTTTCTATAGTCCTTAATCAATCTAATTAGTTCATACGGACAATCTTCTATGTATATTCATACTTTGTATCATTTTGTTTCAACATAACAAACACCCAACATAACACCATGGATTATATTTTATTTTTTTAAGGGAGACGCTCCCCATAGAGAATGGGCCGAGTTATCAAAGTTTGAAGAATAATCATTTTCACAATTCTCTGCATAAAAGGGTCATCCGGAATTTTTTTGAAAAACACGACTTCTGTCTTCCAGAAACTCACACATTCTCCTAGGATGTGTATTTCATTCAAACGGAATGGGCATTAGCTGCAATACTACACGGAGCCACCAGCCATGTATGATTCTGAAAGAAAGTGTCTGTAGAGGGCATGCTCTACTTATGTGTATACTGACAGGTGTTAGTCCTACATTTTTTACCTTATGTAGAAATAATGTAATGCAAAGTAGTGAGTGCAGCTCTGGGGTATAATACAGGATGTAACTCAGGATCAGTACAGGATAAGTAGTGTCATGTATATACACAGTGACTGCACCAGCAGCAGAATAGTGAGTGCAGCTCTGGAGTATAATACAGGATGTAACTCAGGATCAGTACAGGATAAGTAATGTCATGTATGTACACAGTGACTGCACCAGCAGCAGAATAGTGAGTGCAGCTCTGGGGTATAATACAGGATGTAACTCAGGATCAGTACAGGATAAGTAATGTCATGTATGTACACAGTGACTGCACCAGCAGCAGAATAGTGAGTGCAGCTCTGGGATATAATACAGGATGTAACTCAGGATCAGTACAGGATAAGTAATGTCACAATGACTGCACCAGCAGCAGAATAGTGAGTGCAGCTCTGGTATAATACAGGATGTAACAACCGGATCAGTACAGATACGTAATGTCATGTATGTTACACAGTGACTGCACCAGCAGCAGAATAGTGAGTGCAGCTCTGGGGTATAATACAGGATGTAACTCAGGATCAGTACAGGATAAGTAATGTCATGTATGTACACAGTGACTGCCCAGCAGCAGCAGAATAGTGAGTGCAGCTCTGGTGTATTATACAGGATGTAACTCAGGATCAGTACAGGATAAGTAATGTCATGTATGTACACAGTGACTGCACCAGCAGCAGAATAGTGAGTGCAGCTCTGGGGTATAATACATGATGTAACTCAGGATCAGTACAGGATAAGTAATGCCATGTATGTACACAGTGACTGCACCCGCAGCAGAATCGTGAGTGCAGCTCTGGGGTATAATACAGGATGTAACTCAGGATCAGTACAGGATAAGTAATGTCATGTATGTACACAGTGACTGCACCAGCAGCAGAATAGTGAGTGCAGCTCTTGAGTATATACACTCACCGGCCACTTTATTAGGTGCACCATGCTAGTAA